>JAGGCT020002251.1:7500-12500 GCA_017654935.2 Phymorhynchus buccinoides
GCGTTCATTTCAGACAAGACATTATTCCTTAATATTACTAATTCTTCATTTTGACACCAACACTTCCATCATACTTCAACACCTAGTAAATCTTCCACACAACAGATGCAGCAAAATCCAAAGGAAGATGATTTAGGCGACAGTCATGTCAGAATGGTCAAGATGGTCAAGCTGTCCTTCAAGCACGGGCTGAATAGGTCATCATTGGGAGACCAGGGTACTGAACCATAGCCGAAGCTTTAACAGACCTGTGTAATGAACCGTAGTTGGAGTTTTAACACCCAATCTCATGGTTCAGCACCTCAGCAACATTCACTCTTTGGGTCACCTTCTGTCGAGGGGATAGTTTATGTTGCAATAGCAGGACATGGTCTAGTCCATCTCTTCAACCTCTGTAGAGGACCCCCCTTTGGTTTTCAAGGGACTATTCTAACGGGTGAGAAGTCAAGCCAGGTTCAGCTCTCTCTCTCTCTCTCTCTCTCTCTCTCTCTCTCTCTCTCTCTCTCTCTCTCTCTCTCTCTCTCTCTCTCTCTCTCTCTCTCTCTCTCTCTCTCTCTCTCTCTCTCTCTCTCTCTCTCTCTCTCTCTCTCTTCTCTCTCTCTCTCTCTCTCTCTCTCTCTCTCTCTCTCTCCTCTCTCTCCTCTCTCTCTCTCTCTCTCTCTCTCTCTCTCTCTCTCTCTCTCTCTCTCTCTCTCTCTCTCTCTCTCTCTCTCTCAACAATTTTGCGCGACACTGATCAATGGTTTGTATGTTATATTTGTGCATGTGCATGTACTTTGAAGTCAATGATAATTAGCGCACTTTTGTTGTAGCCATCCGTCGTGACATGGGCGAATGGCCTATTTATTCAAATCGTTCAGTGTTCTCTCAACAATGTGGCGACACCCTCTATTGGTTGTAGTGAACGCACATGACACATCAGCTGCATGCAGGTAAATAATACCATCCTACAAAATTTGAAACAATTCTGTGCTGGGTTCACGGAATAGTTGGTGGGGAAACGTGGTGGTGGTGGAGTTTGGGTGTGGAGGTGTGGGGGGCTTGTCGCACACATCTCCTGATTACGGTATCTCAACTTCAGGTGATATAACACTCTATCAGAAATTTGAAGTGGTTATGTGCATCGGGTAACAGGTTATAATATAGCCCGACCAGACTCGCGAACCAAAATTACAGACTGGCAAGCAAACAGAAGCCAGTGCACCTATATGCCAAGTTGGAACATTGTAAGTCCAACGATGTCAAATATATGACCAGAAGAAGACATTTCGGTTTTTCAAGGCCAAGGTCAGCAGGTTCACATTTGTTTTCTATGGGACTATCTGCATGCCATTATACACAACAATTGAAGGGAATCTGTCCAGCAGTTCCGGAGATATATCCCGCGGCCCATAGCCCGAGCAGACAAATAAAGTGCAAAAAAAGTGACAAAACAAGACACGAGTGATCACAATACTCCCTTTAGAAACGGGGTAGTAAAAAGTAGATTACAAACGACCTCGCCACTCCATTGAAGTCTGCGCGACCAACGATTTGGGGTACCCACGATTTGTTCCAAAGGCGACGTTGGTTACATGCAGACTATAATGGCTTCCGTTGCTGACAGAATAATGTGATTTTTTTAACCAAATAAATGTATTGTTAAAGGTCAAGATGTGCCACACCCCCTGCATTTCCTGTTTACTTGTTCAGTTCCTTTCTTCTTCTTTGTCGATCGTTCAGACAGGGATCCCAGTGGCCCGGACGAAGGCTGCCGTCCGCTGAAGATCATCCAAAGAGCCGAAGATCTCTTCCCGAACCGGTGTGTCTTATGGCCAAGTTTCGTCTCGCAGGTTCTGGAAATCCTCCGAAGTCGGAGTGTGGCTGCCCACGTGGCGAGGTAATCAAAAACGGTCACACACGTAATGTTCTCATCCATAGCTGGTGCATTTGTACCATAGTGTTCAAGTGATTCAGCTGTTGGGATGATCCCTGGAGTCTTTAAGCCAGGGTACAACAACAACAGGTTCTGGAATGATCGACAGTCCTGGAGGAGATGCTCAACAGTCATGTCAGCGGCACCACAGGGGCACACAAGGGAGTCTCCAATGTGGCATTTTGCATACATGTGATGCCTGAGTCTGGAGTGCTCCGTCCTCAGTCTCGTCATGATCACTTGGCCTTGTCTGGAGAGGCGGTGGTAGGCATCCCTGGCGCGGTGGTTTGGATGTTGTTGCAGCCATCTTCTCCTCAGCTTCTCCTTTATAATGGCTTTTGCTTCGCCATAGGTGACTTGTTTGCTGTCTTGCTGCTACTTTCCCCACCATTTTGCAAGCCTGTCTGCTTCCTCATTTCCTTTTATGTTGCAATGTGAGGGGATCCACTGGATGACTGCTTTCTCTGTGGACTGCTGCAATGTCTGCAAGGATGAGGAGAGACTGTTCCGCTCTGTGTCTCTTGGGCTGTTGAGTCCCTGCAGCACAGACAGAGCATCGGAGAAGATGACTACTTTCTTGTGGATGCTCTCCTTTGCCTGTATGATGTGGTCAGCTGCCACCTTCAGCGCGTCTGCCTCTGCTTTGTAGTTGGTGGAGAACTTCCCTGTGGCTACAAACTGGCAATGGGTATTACTGTCCTTTTGGTAGATCATCGCTCCTCCTCCACCATTTCTTGTAGCATCTTCTGCTGAGCCGTCGGTGTACGCGTGTGTCCACTATTCAGCTGGGTAGGCCTCACTGGTGTGGCTGAGTGTAAATGCCCTCCTTACTATCTCTGACTGTTGATCTTTCTACATAATGCCAGGAGTCAGATATAGTAAGGAGGGCACTTACACTCAGCCACGTCAGGAAGCTTTCCCTCTTCAGTCGGCATTTTGTTGACTGTGCCATTCGACTGTGAACCTCTTGTCTTTTGCCGCCCGTGTGAGCCTCTTTCCAGGGGCTGAAGCCCGGACAATGTTTCCATAGCCAGTATTGGGGTTGACTTTATGGCTCCTGCCATGATCCTTGAGGCCTGGTTCTGTACCCTGTTTGTCTTCTCAAAGTTTGTCTACCTTTTCAGTTTGATTCTCTGGCTCTCTGTCTGTCTGTCTGTCTCTCTCTGATGGGATGAATAGGCTTTGCCTAAAATCTTAATCCTTGTTAAATGAAGTTTTTCAGTGTTCAGTGTTCAGTGCTAAGTGTCCTCTCTCTCTCCTTATCCACCTCTCTCTCTCTCTCTCTCTCTCTCTCTCTCTCTCTCTCTCTCTCTCTCTCTCTCTCTCTCTCTCTCTCTCTCTCTCTCTCTCTCTCTCTCTCTCTCTCTCTCTCTCTCTGTGGATGTGTGACTGGATTTCTCTTTCCCTCCCTTTCTCTCTGTGTGATTTTATTCACTCTCTCCCTAGCTCCCTCCCTAAATGGAAAGAAAGGAAATTGCTCTCCCCGGTACTGATTGAAAGGAACAAAAAGTGTTCTCCCCTGATTGAAAGGGAATATGAATGCTCTCCCCTATGCTTCCAAGGAGAGAAATATGTACCATAGCCGATGAGGTTTAACCGAGGCGTGGTTACCACTCGCTACACCTATCGATATTGTTAAAAACTCGGGACTTTACTGGCGTTGCACTGCCTCCGGGCATTGCAGCCAGTATTGTTCCCACCATCTTTGCATTTACAAATGTCCCATATGTGTCTATGACCGAGAGGATGTAAAACACCATTTTCACAATGTTCTCCCCTGATTGCAAATTGAGGGAGACTTGTGCCGTGCTCACCCCTCTCCCATTTCCACCTGGATGTGGTTAAAAGGGGAGCACCGCTCAACCGCCATCATCATCTCCACTCATAATTATTGTGGTGGTACCATAGCCGATGAGGTTTAACCGAGGCGTGGCTACTGCTACACATACCTGTATTATTTTTTAAAACGGGACTTTACTGGTGTTGCACTGCCTCCGGGCATTGCCTCCAGTATTGTTCCCACCATCTTTGTATTTACAAATGCCCCACATGGCCGAAAGGCCGAAGAGGGCGTAAAACCCTATTTTCACATTCCGCCATCATCACCAGATCTTCCCATTTCAGTTCCACACTAAAAAGAACCGACGCAGTGCAGCTCCCTGCAGATCTCCAACTCAGTCAACGAATTCAAGTACTGTCAACACCCAGAGAGAGAGAGAGAGAGAGAGAGAGAGAGAGAGAGAGAGAGAGAGAGAGAGAGAGAGAGAGAGAGAGAGAGAGAGAGAGAGAGAGACTATGTTACACGACACTGACGCGATGGTACAATTTATGAGCAGAGTGGGGATGTACCCCGGGTAGATCTATGCCCAGCAGTCTGGTCTGTGTAATATTATGTGCTAGCTCAGTGCCGACTAGTACTCTAACACCACAGGGAACGAGCTAGTCAACGGACACGGCTTGTGTAATGGAGTGGGGATGTCGGCACATCTGTATCCAATGACTCGCTCTGTGTGATCCGCGCTAGCTCATTGTCAAGTATTGTAACCATAGCCAGTGTATATACTAGATACACAGGCTCTGGTTATGCAGTGTGAATGTGAGAATGGATGGGGATGTACCCTGGGTACATCTAGTATATCAAATGGTTCGCTCTGTGTGATCCGCGCTAGCTCAGTGTCAAGTATTGTAACATCATAGACAGCGTGCTAATCACCGTTACACAGTGTGAATGTGTGAATGGGTGTGTCGAGTACCTTTATTAGCCTGTCTTGGTGTACTCTTGTCTTAATTTATGTTCCTGCAAATGCGTGAGTCAATGAAACATTTGTTTAAACCATAAGATAAGACGCTGAAGTCGCAGTTAGAACAAAACACCCCAACAACATGGCCTTGTTGTCCGTAAAAATACCGGAGTTTCCCAGATGGCAAAGGAAGAATTCTTGTGGATTCCTTCTGTAAACTGCTGATGACAGCAGAACCGTAATTACTTATTAGCATTTCATTGCATTGATCCTGTAAAGTAGTTTCAACTGACTCAAACTGTGTCTGCAATGCTGATATTGAACACACACATTCAAGGTAGCCG
>JAGGCT020002251.1:20000-25000 GCA_017654935.2 Phymorhynchus buccinoides
CACAGGTTTTCTTTGTCTTCGCTGTTCTTGATAACCCTTTTGATCATAAAGGAGTGGGGTAGGGAGGGTTACTAGGCTAGAGGGATAGAGTATTGTAATATGTCGAGGGAAATATTGTGTATTGGGGAAAAAACCAAACAGCTTGAGAGAAAATGAAGGATGATAAAGGATGAGTCATGAGAAAACAAGCGCGGATTCGCAATCGTTTATGGCAGCGGTCTATTTTTACCACTCCTCATTACATACACTGAATCGCCTCCCCTGGCTTTTCAATAACTTTAATCTGTAAACCAGAATGTTATCTCTGCACCATTTCGTAACTTTTTATATCTTTTGAAAAACATTTAAGACTATTTATCCTACTTATACTCATCGAAAGAAGCACCGCATACTCGTCGTGTCTGTTGCAGTGTCTGTATTACGTATGTTTATTATTTTGTACGCTTTAAATGAAGATTCATGTGCTCTGTTCAGTATACAATTCTTTCCATACCTAAACGGGAATTTTGCAGCCTTAACAACAATTATTGTGGCGGTACCATAGCCGATGAGGTTTATCCGAGGCGTGGTTACCGCTACACCTATCTATATTGATAAAAACTCGGGACTTTACTTGTTGCACTGCCTCTGGGCATTGCAGCCAGTATTGTTCCCACCATCTTTGTATTTACAAATGTCCCATATGTGTCTATGACCGAGAGGACGTAAAACACCATTTTTCATTCATACCTAAGGACTGTAGATATGACAACTGGAATGTTACTTTATGCCCAAGTATTTTTTTTGTGTGGCTCAAGCCACAAACCTATAACTCACGGTCGGTCTGTCTGTCGGTCCAAAATTGTCGCACTTCAAATCGAGGCTACAAAATTGTCGCACTTCAAATCGAGGCTGCACTTCAAATTGAGGCTGCTCTTTAAAATGATGTTTCGTTTTCAACTGTCGCACGCCACAAACGATTGCGAATCCGCGCTTGTTCTCTTTTACAATATGTGCGACAAATTTGGACCGACCGACCGACAGCGCAACAGACCGACAGACCGACAAAGTGAGTTATAGGTTTGTGGCTTGTGCTACAAACAAAAATACACAACGTAAACAGTAAAATATAACACACAAACAGAAAGAAAAATGACGAAAAGGGAAAACGAAATGAGAATTAGTACCAAAGAATAGGGGGGGGGGGGGGGAGAGAAGGGGGGGGGGGGAGAGAGAAGGGGGGGGGGGGGGGAGAGAAGGGGAAAAAAAAAAGAAAAAAAGGGAACAAGGAAAAAAGGAAAACCCCAGCAAAGAGAAAAAAAAATGAGGGCGGAAGTGGTGGTGGGTTGCACGAAGGGCAATGTTTCGGAGAGGTAGGTCTTATATGAGAGGGAGTCTTATAATGGGAGGTCTTATAAGGGAGGTTTCACTGTTTATTTGGTTGTTGTTGGGTGGGGGGTATGTTTGATTTTTTTATAATAATATATTTAGTAATGTTGTTTGTTTTCTGCGAAATTGTAAATTGTAAAAAGAAGTTCAATAAAAAAAAAAGTCTTAAAAAAGAAGTAAACCATTCATACATGATTATACTCAAACACACATCTCAACATATTTATTCAGGAAAACAAAATGAACATGATAAATACCACACGATTCATCTCCTGAAGACTAAGGTGTATGAAAAACATCATAGTCAGACAACTGCGCACAAAATCAGCATTGAATAGGCTAAGCTTAAACAGTAGCATGTGCAACAATTAATGACAATGTAAACAAACAACAGGAACGAGTGCAACTCTCTCTCTCTCTCTCTCTCTCTCTCTCTCTCTCTCTCTCTCTCTCTCTCTCTCTCTCTCTCTCTCTCTCTCTCTCTCTCTCTCTCACACACACTCTCTCTCTCATTTCTCTTTCTTTCTTGCATGCATAAAGAAACAAATTATGACACAGAATTCCTGAAATAATATCATTTAAGACACACACACACACACACACACACACACACGCACGCACACACGCGCGCGCGCTCGTAGCATCATAAGTACCTAATTCATTATACACTATCAGCTTATCAGTCAGTGACTGGTCGATCGGGGTATTGGCCGGGCATGACCCAGACTCAAAGTAAAGGCTATGGGGTCAGAAATTATACCGTGGTGAGTGTAAGGATGTTGAGGTCAGTAAAAAGGGGCTGAAAGGGGATAAAACTGATTAAAGACACACTGACCGACCACGATTAAGTCCCTTGGTGTTTTTTCTGGGTAGTTGTGACTCACATACAAATTCCCCCCACTTAGAATAGAGGCTGCTCTTTAAAATGACGTTTCGTTTTCGTTAATGTGGGGGCGTTTGTATGGGAGTCAAACCTGGTCAAAACAGGATTTCTTACCAGCTATAAGAGGGAAAACGCGTGGAACCTGTGGTTTTGACACGTGATCTGGTGGGTCTTTTAACGGAAGGGGGAAGTCGGAATGGGGACTGCATGGTGGGTTCAGGGGAGGGAGGGAGAGGGGGTCGGAGACTTGTAGGGGTCACAGTAGGGCTATAGTAGGGCTTAGAAGGGTTATATTAGGGTCAAAAGTCATTATTACTTGGCAGTAGGACTACGAATGGAAAAAAAAATCCGTTTAACGTCCTCCGGTCTGGATTCTGGAACAGACACATGTGGGACATTGGTGGATAACACAGATGGTGGGAGCGATCGCGGAGGCCATGCCCGGAGGCAGTGCAGCACCAGGAAAGTCCCGAATTTATAACAATACAGATATTAAAGAGTAAGTGTATACAGGGCCTTGTTCCAGCTCTCCCAGCAGACAAGTTCCTTACCCCGGTCTCCACTAATCGTCGCAGGATCAAGCCGACCAGATTCAAGGGGTTCCAAACCACTAACATCAGTTTTGGAAAGACAGGCCGTAAAACCATTCCCGTGGATTGTGTGTCCCAGAAGGGAGAACGGAGCAGTATCGTAGCTCATTCTTCGTCAGGACTGCCACGGAGTGGAACCAACTGAGCGAGGCTACTGTCTCCTCCTTCTTCATCAACACTGCCACGGAGTGGAACCAACTGAGTGAGGCTACTGTCACCGCAGGCTCCGTCAGCGTATTTACATCAGCGCTGACCAGATCACCATCTGAGCCTGCGTCCACTGACCACTAGATAATTAGGTTTTTTTTTTTTTTTTTTTTTTTTTTTTTTTGCTTGCTTCTGGAAGTGGGGCCTGGGCCCTTCCGGCTGAACTGTGTGTGTGTGTGTGTGTGTGTGTGTGGGGGGGGGGGGGGGTGGTAATGGTCACGTCTTAGCCCAGGGTAAGCAGTAGGTCTTTCTCCTTTCTATCTTTGTCTTTTAACCCCTTCCCTGCCTGACTACGAGACGGTCTGGTACTTAATTATGTCATTGGTGATGTCATAACGTATGATGTCATAAGCCTGGGGTGATGGTTTTTGGCTTAGATAAGCCAGAAAGGATATATCTCTAGACCATTTTCTCAGATTTGTTTTAAACTTTATAATTAAAAAAATCGATAATTTCCATGTTTTCCTCTGGCAGTGAAGGGGTTAAATCTATTAGGGGATGCGCCCTCCTAGTTCCGTCGCGTCTGTCTTTCAGAAGTGGCGTCTGCGACGTATGAATCCAGATCCAGATCCAGATCCAGTAGACCTCAGACCATTCTTCGTAAAGCCTCTCTGGTTAGTGCTGACTGGGCGGTGTTGTGTTCATTATGGTTGCCGTAAAGTATGCCACCCTAGGCAGTTTACCCCGTGGACTCAAGACGCAAGAATACTTTATTATCTCATAAAGCTAAATTGCGTTGTCAGTGGCATGGCATAAAATCACATACATTTAAGAAGGTAATAATTTTATCATAAGGAATTATGATCGCATCTCGGCCTTTTGGCTAAGACAGTGATTCAGGAACATAATTTTTTGTTTATACCCTGGTTGGTTTGTTCAGCCCGTCGTACACGGCGAAAGCCGATACGCGACGTTAAACTGAACTTCCAAGGTAATAATTATTAAATAAACAAACACATGTAAAATGGAGAGAAAAATCCCCCACCGTGACCATTTACTATAACAATGCATCGGTACATCTCATAATTATATAACAGCATAGACCTAATTATAACATGATACATGATATAACAGCGACGGGATAAAAACAAAAAAGAACATATCACATAGAAAACACACATTTCCATACAAGCACATAAGAGTTTAAAAGGTACATACGATAGGCCTACACGCAGAGACGGAAAAGAGGGGGGGGGGGGGAGAGGGGGAGGGGGAGGGAGAGAGGAATATACTAAAACAAGGAAACACATACAATTTCATATGATAAATGCATGCCAAAAGGGAATATTATTATGACATCATTAAGTACTAAAACAAGAAATACAATAAAATAGCATCTCATGCACGTCATAAAATGCAAATCTGGTTATGACCAAATATATTTTAGTATATTGATGAAATGAAATAGAAACACCTGATATGCACTTTTTCTTATGCTGAGCACGCCATAAGCCTAGCTTGTTGTTGCTTCAGTTTTGTTGCTATGTATGTTTGTTATGTAAAGACAATGAAAACGTTTAAACCAAATAGAAACACCCGGAGGTGCTAATGGGACCCAGAGATGCACCAGCCACGCCCGCCCCATCAACGCGAGAGCAGCCCAGCCCTGCTCCAGCCTTGTAAGTCCGTGTTGTGCTACTGGGGAGCAGACACACACGGGACATTCCATTAAATATATCAATATATTTTAGTATATTATTACCACATCATTAATTAAGTACTAAACAAGAGATACTACTAAAAATAATAATCTCATACGCATCACATAAAATAAATCCAGTTATAATCAAATATTAACAACAGCACAACAAACAACGGAACATGCGCGCGCGCACCCTTCCCTCATCCTCTGCATACCGCATGCACACACTCACCCAGAGAGAGAGAAGTGGGGAGGACAGAGGAGGAAGAGAGAGGGGGGAGGAGGGAGCGAGAGAGAGAGAGAGAGATTC
>JAGGCT020002252.1:0-21239 GCA_017654935.2 Phymorhynchus buccinoides
ATTGGTCAAAAGGAAAAACCCTAACCCTAACCCTAAAATTATATAATGTACATTATCTTCTATGACAAGGATCAGGGATTCATGCTGTTGGTCATGTAAACTTCATGCCTTGACCATCCCTCATACTAACTTTGACCCTAACCAAAACCCTAACCCTAACCCTAAAATTATGTAGTGTACATTATCTTCTATGAATAGGATCAGGGATTCATGCTTTTGGTCATGTAATCTTCATGCCTTGACCATCCCACATAGCACTTGTCAAGGACATTGGTCAAATAGAAAAAAACTTCTATGCCGAGTGAAAATTTAACATAATTATAATACACCCTAATAACCCTAATTTTTTGCTTCTATGAATGATTTTTTTTAAAAACAGGGACAGGGATTCATACGTTTGGTCAGGTAAACTTCATGCCTTGACCATCCCTCATACCAACTTTGAAGGACAAAACCCTAACCCTAACCCTAAAATTAGATAGTGTACATGATCTAACCCTAACCCTAACTTCATGCCTTGACCATTTCTCATACCAACTTTGAAGGACATTGGTCAAAAGGAAAAAAACCTAACCCTAACCCTAACCCTAAAATTATATAGTGTACATTATCTTCTATGACAAGGATCAGGGATTCATGCTGTTGGTCATGTAAACTTCATGCCTTGACCATCCCTCATACTAACTTTGAAAGACATTGGTCAAAAGGAAAAACCCTATCCCTAACCCTATCCCTAACCCTATCCCTAACCCTAAAAATTATATAGTGACCATCCCTCATACCAACTTTGAAGGACATTGGTCAAAAGGGGTGGGGGGGGGGGGGTTACATGCTTCATTTTATGTTATTGTGGGGGTGGGTGGGGGTTACATGCTTCATTTTATGTTGTTGGGGGGGGGGGGTTACATGCTTCATTTTATGTTGTTGGGGGGGGGGGGTTACATGCTTCATTTTATGTTGTTGGGGGGGGGGGGGGTTACATGCTTCATTTTATGTTGTTTGGGGGGGGGGGGGTTACATGCTTCATTTTATGTTATTGGGGGGGGGGGGGGTTACATGCTTCATTTTATGTTGTTGGGGGGGGGGGGTTACATGCTTCATTTTACGTTGTTGCGGGGTGGGTGGGGGGGGGGGGGGGGGGGGTTACATGCTTCATTTTATGTTGGGGGGGGGGGGGGGGTGTACATGCTTTATTTGATGTTGTTGGGGGGGTGGGGGGTGTTACATGCTTCATTTGATGTTGTTGAGGGGGGGGGGGGGGCGTACATGCTTCATTTTATGTTGTTGTGTGTGCGTGTGTGGGGGGGGTTACATGCTTCATTTGATGTTGTTGGGGGGGGGGGGGGTACATGCCTCATTTTATGTTGTGTTTGGGGGGGTGTTGTGTGTGTGTGGGGGGGGGGGGGTACATGCTTCATTTTATGTTGTTGTTGTGGGGGGGGGGGGGGTTACATGCTTCATTTTATGTTGTTGGGGGGGGGGGTTACATGCTTCATTTTATGTTGTTGGGGGGGGGGGGGGTTACATGCTTCATTTCATGTTGTTGTGTGGGGGGTTACAACACGGGAATTTTACGTTGTTGGGGGGGGGGGTTACATGCTTCATTTTATGTGGTTGTGCTACGAAAAGAAGCAATTGAACGTACGAATTAACACGAGTCCCTTTCCTGCCTTAAAAAAACCAAATAACCTTATATTTCGAACGAATTGCACGAAAGTGCTGAACACTAACTACTACGAACACTGTTATTACTCCGAACAGACTGACGTACGGCTGCTGTTGGTGCTTTTTTATTTCGGGAGGCGCACGAACGAAAAAAAAAAAGCTGGTACGTGACGAACGAACCGGGCACTAAATCAGCCTCAGCAAGGCTGACCGTTTGACAGTAGTGACAGGTTGTTTGGTTGGTAGCTCGGCTGAGTTTGGTGAACGGTGGGACTGATATGAACGAACTCGGGAACGGACGAATGAACACTGGAACCTACGAACGAACACGGGAACGCACGAACGAACACGAGAACGCACGAATGAACACTGGAACGGACGAACGAACACGGGAACGCACGAACGAACACTGGAACAGACGAACGAACACTGTAACCTACGAACGAACACGGGAACGCACGAATGAACACAGGAACAGACGAACGAACACGGGAACGCACGAACGAACGTTCCCTTGTTCCCTTGTTCGTTCGTCTGTTCACTGTGTTCGTTCGTGCGAACCCATGTTCGCACGAAGGTTCACAGAGTTCGTTAGTCCGTTCCAGTGTTCCTTCACGAGAACACACGGAACACGAGAAAAGCACGAACGAACGTTCCCGTGTTCGTTCGAACGTTCCAGTGTTCATTCGTGCGAACGGACTCGTGCTCGTTCGTGCGAACCCGTGTTCGTTCGAAGAACACTTCCAGTGTTCATTCGTCCGTTCCCGAGTTCGTTCGAGCGTTCTCGTGTTCATTCGTGCGTTCACGTGTTCGTTCGTGCGTTCCCGTGAACGTTCGTGCATTCACGTGTTCGTTCGTGCGTTCACGTGTTCATTCGTGCGTTCCCGTGTTCGTTCGTACGTTTCAGTGTTCGTTCGAACACCGTTCCCGTGTTCGTTCGTGCGTTCCTACGTGTTCGTTCGTGCGTTCCCGTGTTCGTTCGTAGGTTCCAGTGTTCATTCGTCCGTTCCTGTGTTCGTTCGTGCGTTCCCGTGTTCGTTCGTACGTTCACGTGTTCATTCGTGCGTTCCCGTGTTCGTTCACGCGTTCCCGTGTTCGTTCGAAGGTTCCAGTGTTCATTCGTCCGTTCCCGAGTTCGAACGAGCGTTCTCGTGTTCATTCGTGCGTTCACGTGTTCGTTCGTGCGTTCCCGTGAACGTTCGTGCATTCCCGTGTTCGTTCGTGAACGTTCTCGTGTTCATTCGAACACGGGAACGTGAACGAACACGAACGGACACGTTTCAGTGTTCGTTCGTCCGTTCCCGTGTTCATTCGAACACGAACACGTGTTCGTTCGAACGAACACGTGAACGCACGAACGAACACGGGAACGCACGAACGAACACGAACGGACGAACGAACACGTGGGAACGGAACGAATGAACACTGGAACCTACGAACGAACACGGGAACGCACGAACGAACACGGGAACGCACGAACGAACACGGGAACGCACGAACGAACACGGGAACGCACGAACGAACACGGGAACGGACGAATGAACACTGGAACCTACGAACGAACACGGGAACGCACGAACGAACGGGAACACGAATGAACACGAGAACGCTCGAACGAAACGAACGAACGAACACGGGAAACGCACGAACGAACACGGGAACGGACGAACGAACACTGGAACCTACGAACGAACACGGGAACGCACGAACGAACACTGGAACGACGAACGAACACGGGAACGCACGAACGAACACGGGAACGGACGAACGAACACTGGAACCTACGAACGAACACGGGAACGCACGAACGAACACTGGAACGCACGAACGAACACGGGAACGGAACGAACGAACGAACGAACACGGGAACGCACGAACGAACACGGGAACGCACGAATGAACACGAGAACGCACGAACGAACACGGGAACGAACGAATGAACACTGGAACCTACGAACGAACACGGGAACGCACGAACGAACACGAGAACGAACGAACACGGGAACACTGGAACGGAACGAACGAACACGGGAACGCACGAAGGAACACTGGAACGGACGAACGAACACTGGAACCTACGAACGAACACGAAACACGACGAACGAACACGGGAACGCACGAACGAACACTGGAACGGACGAACGAACACGGGAACGCACGAACGAACACGGGAACGGACGAATGAACACTGGAACCTACGAACGAACACGGGAACGCACGAACGAACACGAGAACGCACGAATGAACACTGGAACGGACGAACGAACACGGGAAACGGAGAACAGGAACACTGGAACGGACGAACGAACACTGGAACCTACGAACGAACACGGGAACGCACGAACGAACACGGGAACGCACGAACGAACACTGGAACGGACGAACGAACACTGGAACCTACGAACGAACACGGGAACGCACGAACGAACACTGGAACAGACGAACGAACACGGGAACGCACGAACGAACACGGGAACGGACGAACGAACACTGGAACACGAACGAACACGGGAACGCACGAACGAACACGGGAACGGGAACGAACGAACGAACACGAATGGAAACGAACGCGGGAACGGACGAACGAACACGGGAACGCACGAACGAACACGGGAACGCACGAACGAACACGGGAACGCACGAACGAACACTGGAACGGACTAACGAACGAACACGGGAACGAACACGAACGAACACGGGAACGCACGAACGAACACGGGAACGGACGAACGAACACTGGAACCTACGAACGAACACGGGAACGCACGAACGAACACGGGAACGCACGAACGAACACTGGAACGAACGAACACGGGAACGGACGAACGAACACGGGAACGCACGAATGAACACTGGAACGCACGAACGAACACTGGAACAGACGAACGAACACGGGAACGCACGAACGAACACGGGAACGCACGAACGAACACGAACGGAACGGACGAACGAACACTGGAACGCACGAACGAACACTGGAACGCACGAACGAACACGGGAACGCACGAACGAACACGGGAACGCACGAACGAAACACTGGAACCTACGAACGAACACTGGAACGCACGAACGAACACGGGAACGCACGAACGAAACGAACGCACGAACGAACACGGGAACACGAACGAACACGGGAACGCACGAACGAACACGGGAACGCACGAATGAACACGAGAACGCACGAACGAACACGGGAACGGACGAATGAACACTGGAACCTACGAACGAACACGGGAACGCACGAACGAACACGAGAACGCACGAATGAACACTGGAACGGACGAACGAACACGGGAACGCACGAACGAACACTGGAACGGACGAACGAACACTGGAAACTACGAACGAACACGGGAACGCACGAACGAACACGGGAACGAATGAACAGACGAACGAACACGGGAACGCACGAACGAACACGGGAACGGACGAATGAACACTGGAACCTACGAACGAACACGGGAATGCACGAATGAACACGAGAACGCTCGAACGAACTCGGGAACGGATGAATGAACACTGGAACCTACGAACGAACACGGGAACGCACGAACGAACACGAGAACGCACGAATGAACACTGGAACGGACGAACGAACACGGGAACGCACGAAGGAACACTGGAACGGACTAACGAACTCTGGAACCTACGAACGAACACGGGAACGCACGAACGAACACGGGAACAGACGAACGAACACGGGAACGCACGAACGAACACGGGAACGGACGAATGAACACTGGAACCTACGAACGAACACGGGAACGGAACGAACACGAGAACACACGAATGAACACGAGAACGCACGAACGAACTCGGGAACGGACGAATGAACACTGGAACCTACGAACGAACACGGGAACGCACGAACGAACACGGGAACGGACGAATGAACACTGGAACGGACGAACGAACACGGGAACGCACGAACGAACACTGGAACGGACGAACGAACACTGGAACCTACGAACGAACACGGGAACGCACGAACGAACACGGGAACGCACGAACGAACACGGGAACGCACGAACGAACACGGGAACGGACGAACGAACACTGGAACCTACGAACGAACACGGGAACGCACGAACGAACACGGGAACGGACGAACGAACACTGGAACGGACGAACGAACACGGGAACGCACGAACGAACACGGGAACGCACGAACGAACACAGGAACAGACGAACGAACACGGGAACGCACGAACGAACACGGGAACGGACGAATGAACACTGGAACCTACGAACGAACATGGGAACGCACGAACGAACACGAGAACACACGAATGAACACGAGAACGCTCGAACGAACTCGGGAACGGACGAATGAACACTGGAACCTACGAACGAACACGGGAACGCACGAACGAACACTGGAACGCACGAATGAACACTGGAACGGACGAACGAACACGGGAACGCACGAAGGAACACTGGAACGGACGAACGAACACTGGAACCTACGAACGAACACGGGAACGCACGAACGAACACTGGAACAGACGAACGAACACGGGAACGCACGAACGAACACGGGAACGGACGAATGAACACTGGAACCTACGAACGAACACGGGAACGCACGAACGAACACTGGAACCTACGAACGAACACGGGAACGCACGAACGAACACGGGAACGCACGAATGAACACTGGAACGGACGAACGAACACGGGAACGCACGAACGAACACTGGAACGGACGAACGAACACTGGAACCTACGAACGAACACGGGAACGCACGAACGAACACGGGAACGCACGAACGAACACTGGAACGGACGAACGAACACGGGAACGCACGAACGAACACTGGAACACTAACGGACACTGGAACCTACGAACGAACACGGGAACGAACACGAATGAACACGGGAACGGACGAACGAACACGGGAACGCACGAATGAACACTGGAACGCACGAATGAACACTGGAACGGACGAACGAACACGGGAACGCACGAATGAAACGGGAACGGACGAATGAACGAACCTACGAACGAACACGGGAACGCACGAATGAACACTGGAACGCACGAACGAACACGGGAACGCACGAACGAACACTGGAACGCACGAACGAACACGGGAACACGAATGAACGAACGAACGAACACGGGAACGGACGAATGAACACTGGAACCTACGAACGAACACGGGAACGCACGAACGAACACGCACGAACGAACACTGGAACGGACGAACGAACACGGGAACGCACGAAGGAACACTGGAACGGACGAACGAACACTGGAACCTACGAACGAACACGGGAACGCACGAACGAACACTGGAACAGACGAACGAACACGGGAACGCACGAACGAACACGGGAACGGACGAATGAACACTGGAACCTACGAACGAAACACGCACGAAACGAGAACGCTACGAACGGAATGAACACTGGAACACGAACGAACACGGGAACGCACGAACGAACACGGGAACGCACGAATGAACACTGGAACGGACGAACGAACACGGGAACGCACGAAGGAACACTGGAACGGACGAACGAACACTGGAACGCACGAACGAACACGGGAACGCACGAACGAACACAGGAACAGACGAACGAACACGGGAACGCACGAACGAACACGGGAACGGACGAATGAACACTGGAACCTACGAACGAACACGGGAACGCACGAACGAACACGGGAACGCACGAATGAACACGAGAACGCTCGAACGAACTCGGGAACGGACGAATGAACACTGGAACCTACGAACGAACACGGGAACGCACGAACGAACACGAGAACGCACGAATGAACACTGGAACGGACGAACGAACACGGGAACGCACGAAGGAACACTGGAACGGACTAACGAACACTGGAACCTACGAACGAACACGGGAACGCACGAACGAACACTGGAACAGACGAACGAACACGGGAACGCACGAACGAACACGGGAACGGCACGAACGAACACTGGAAGAACTACGAACGAACACGGGAACGCACGAACGAACACGGGAACGCACGAATGAACACGAGAACGCACGAACGAACTCGGGAACGGACGAATGAACACTGGAACCTACGAACGAACACGGGAACGCACGAACGAACACGGGAACGCACGAACGAACACGAGAACGCACGAATGAACACTGGAACGGACGAACGAACACGGGAACGCACGAAGGAACACTGGGAACGAACACGGGAACGCTACGAAACACGGGAACACGAACGAACACGGGAACACGAACGAACACGGGAACGCACGAACGAACACGGGAACGGACGAATGAACACTGGAACCTACGAACGAACACGGGAACGCACGAACGAACACGGGAACGCACGAACGAACACTGGAACCTACGAACGAACACGGGAACGCACGAACGAACACGGGAACGCACGAACGAACACGGGAACGCACGAACGAACACGGGAACGCACGAACGAACACGGGAACGCACGAACGAACACGGGAACGCACGAACGAACACGGGAACGCACGAACGAACACGGGAACGGACGAACGAACACTGGAACCTACGAACGAACACTGGAACGCACGAACGAACACGGGAACGCACGAACGAACACGGGAACGGACGAACGAACACGGGAACGCACGAACGAACACTGGAACGGACGAACGAACACTGGAACCTACGAACGAACACGGGAACGCACGAACGAACACGGGAACGCACGAACGAACACGGGAACGCACGAACGAACACTGGAACGCACGAACGAACACGGGAACGCACGAACGAACACTGGAACCTACGAATGAACACTGGAACGCACGAAACGAACACGGGAACGCACGAACGAACACGGGAACGGACGAATGAACACTGGAACGCACGAACGAACACGGGAACGCACGAATGAACACGGGAACGCACGAACGAACACGGGAACGCACGAATGAACACTGGAACGCACGAACGAACACTGGAACGCACGAACGAAACACGGGAACGAACACTGGAACTACGAACACACGGGAACGCACGAACGAACACGGGAACGCACTGGAACGAACACGGGAACGCACGAATGAACACGAACACGAACGAACACGGGAACGCACGAACGAACACTGGAACAGACGAACGAACACGGGAACGAACGAACACGGGAACGCACGAACGAACACGCACGAACGAACACGGGAACGCACGAACGAACACGGGAACAAACGAACGAACACGGGAACACACACGAAACGAACACACGTGAACACTGGAAGACGAACGAACACTGGAACCTACGAACGAACACGGGAACGCACGAACGAACACGGGAACGCACGAACGAACACGGGAACGCACGAACGAACACAGGAACGGACGTACGAACACTGGAACCTACGAACGAACACGGTAACGCACGAACGAACACGAGAACGCACGAATGAACACTGGAACGGACGAACGAACACGGGAACGCACGAAGGAACACTGGAACGGACTAACGAACACTGGAACCTACGTGTTCATATTCAAGGTTTCACACAAGAAAAACAACACATACACATTTATGAACAACAAAGAATATGAACTATTAACTAATAACGCTGCAATGTTGTAATTAACAAACCAAACAAATAGTCCAGGAAAAGCAGAACGCGTTTAAAAAATACATTTAAAGTACTTTTTAGATCAACTGAAAAACGGTGCAAGAATAACGCTTAAAACTGCAGCAATAATAGTACCTACACCTTCTCTACACAGACAATTTAGTCAAGGACATACACAGCAGTAATCTATTGCAAAACAAAAGGACTACAAATAGGCTTGCACAAATTCAATCCCAAGGAGATGGACAGGCTGCTCAGCAAAACAATCACTCGATGCAGTGCATTAAGAGTTCAACAGATGAATTGATCTTGGTAAGAAAGTTTTCTGTGCTCTTATTTTCAGCATGCATGGTAGACCTCCGCGAATCGCGGAAAATCCGCGAAACAGTTTGAAAGAAAATGATTAAAAAATGCATTGAAATGGCATGAAAAAGTGAAAATTTCACTCTCATTTATTGAATTTTATTGAATTTTCTTCGGCCACATGGACCCCCGGACATTTTTCTTGAAAAAACCACTTTGCCCCCACTACCATGCCTGTTCAGTTTTAGAGTTCTGTATCGACGGCCTGATGGTAACACTTCATAGTATTTTGCCAGAGCATGACTGTTATCATTATCTGTTATCATGTATTTGACCATTACCTTCATCTAAAAGTATGCTTTAAAAAAACACCACAATATGTATGTGACCATTGTCTTCATCTAAAAGTATGCTTCCAACATGTAAAGCTTTTGCAAAATATTTTTTGTTTGTATTTTTCCTCATTTTTTGTCTTCTTCTTTAAAAAACCCCACCCAACTTCTTTTCAACCAGCGTAGTAAAAGCAGCCTAAACAAATTAAACAGATATATGTTGTATGAACATTCAGACACAGACCATTCAAATATTAAATAAAAGGAAACAAAATATATCCACCCACTTCCAGTCTGGAGAGTACAAAGAGTAAACACTAATCACACTGCAGATCATTTTGATTGATTGATTTATGTATTTTTCATATTTAATTTTTTGGTATTTGGTATGTTCTGAATTTCAGAGACTTATGTCTGTGAAATTCGGGCTGCTCTGCCCCGGAGAGCGCGTCGCCGCAAGTGCAGTGCTTTCCCCTGGGTGGGTAAGAATTTTGGGAGGGCATATTACGCCGTGACGGACCACACCACAGATTTCGGTAGAATCGACAACAAACTTCATCATACCAGGTAAGATTCATTTTGTTTTTTGCAATTCCACCTCTGACACGACACGTACAGTACCTATACTAATTTGGTTCAATTAAACAAATTTGATTGAAAATCAATAGAGCAGCAGCACCCACAAATGCAAACGAGCACCACAAACTTAAACGGTGGAACCTCCCTTATAAGACCTTCAAAAATAATTGTTAAAATGAGGTTTTATAAGGGAGGGGTCTTATAAGGGAGGCCGTTTTAGTACTTAGAAAGAAGGGGAATGTATCTGAGAAGTAGGTCTTATGTGGGAGGGAGTCTTATAATGGGAGGTCTAATAAGGGAGGCTCCATTGTACAAGGCGCCCAAACACACGATATAGCACGATACAGTGGAACCTCCCTTACAAGTGCTTCGAAAATAATCCAGAATGAGGTCTTAAATGGGAAGGGAGTTTATAAGGGAGGTAATTTGAATACTTACAAGGAAGGGCAATGTCTCCGAGAAGTAGGTCTTAGCAGGGAGGGAGTCTTATAATAGGGGGTCTTATAAGGGAGGTTCCATTGAAAATGGCTGCATAAAAATAATGACTGAAACAGAATGCTAATTTAGAGCAACAGCGTTTTACTAATTTTGCCCGTAGCTTATAAAGGAAATAATTATTTCGTAAAAAAATGGAAAATTCTTACCGCAGTCTCCAATCAGGTATCGCTCCACATAATGGCATGTCCAACACGGTTTGCTGTCGACAGACCCCGGCAAGCTTACGTCTTTCTTCTAGAACCTGGTGAAGGTAGATTCGCTTTGTCCAGCCAGCCTGCTGCCGTCACGACGACGTTGATGGGCGCGTGCTGCTTCACCGCTGACTTCACCGCTGATGCGCTAGCGCCCCCTTGTGCTATGCGGAGCGAACACGGAAGTGTCAATGCCTGCCTCCCGGGAGAGTCCACCGCATATAACGCGACACTGTTGTATCTCTGCTGATGCTGCGGTGAGTAACGCTATCGGGCATCAGAACAGTCTGAAGTCCGATCGTCTGAAAACCGCGGTAAAAGAGCTATCGAGGCCCTAAGACTGAAGAGGGATGACACTTGAAATGAGTTCCGAACACAACCAAAAAGGCTTAATTAATAATATAGTGAGAAATCTCTTTAAAATGCTATTTAACGTAAACAGGGTTCCCAGGGCTTTCAGCTATCCCCAAGTAAGGACCTTGTAAGGACCTGTAGGCCTAAGGATAATCTCCATCTTTTAGCCAACGATCTTGAAAGGAACACTTTCCCAGCATAGTGAACAATGTCTAAGCAGATAGAAAAACTATGGCTGACACAGAAGATATACATGTTTTCTCGTAAAACGACACAAGGATAAACAACGAGATTTCAGTCCAATTTCTCTTGACAACTCGCGGTGAATCGTTCGTCTGCTAAGCGGTCAGTTGAAACGGGAAGGTGGGGGAGGGGGGTAAGGTGGAGTAGGTGCTGAGCAATGTTTCTCAAGCGTAAAAGTGCTGCTTCTGCGATCTATTTTGAGTATGGTCTTGCTGCTCAGGACAGTTTTTGGAAGCGGTCAGGACTTGTAAGGACCTTGAAATGAATGTAAGCACTTGTAAGGCCTTACTTGGAGATTTCAATTGGTCAGGACTTATAAGGACTGGTAAGGCCCCTATGAACCCTGGTACTAAAGGATAACTCTCAATAGAAAGTCAAAACCTCTGATCAGAGAAGTCAATCCTCTTGTCAGAAATTCTTAATCCTCTGACAATAGCATTTGCCACGTGAGGGCGACCTTGAAATCCACCGAGTTGAATTAGAAAGGTCAGCGTAACTCGGGCAGAACGAGTGCGGGCAAATTAGTAGTCTAGTATCGAGAACGAACACTCGTGGCAAAGGCCCTATTCTGATGCGCTGGCTATAGACAACTTTTGCAAATCTTTTCTTAGTGTCCTGAGAGAGATGGAAAAGAGAGTCCCAAAGAGAGAGTCAGTGAGCGAGGGAAAGAGAGAAAGACAAAAGAGAGAGAGAGAGGGAGTGAGAGAGAGAGGAATCTCAAGCCCTAATAGGCAACACTTTTCTACTAATACTGGAAGTTCAAGTCACAAAGTGTGTGTGTCAGTACATGTGCGTGAGTGTATGTGTTTTTGTGCGTGTGTGTGTGCGTGTGTATGCTCGAGTGTTTATGTATGTATGTATGTATGTATGTGTGTGCTCTCATGTAAGTGTGTTTTTGTATGTGTGTATGTGTGCATCTGTATGCATGTGAATCTGTACTGGTGAGTGCGTTTTGGTGTAAGCCTCCACAGAAATGCTCACAATGACATGTTGAGTTTGCGTACCATTTGTACGTGTTGCTTTCTCGCAGTTTGCCATAATTACAACCCCCACCTCTCTCTCTCTCACAAGAACGTTCAACACATTAACCATTTACTGTGTTTTATTTCAAAAGAAAACCAAAAACCAAAATCCTTACACACAAAGTGATTTACTGTACATATTGTATGCATTTTGTTCACCAAAAAAGCTCAATGGATGAAAATAATGTACAACTTTTATTTTTGGTGCATGAGATATAGTAATTCACATTAAAAATAAAATAAATGAACAAACAAATCACAGAAATCTCCTGTTTGTTAAATATAATGAGAAAATGTATATCACTTTTAAAATCCATCAGAATAAACCAAAGCGAAACAAAAAATGGAGAAGAGAGAGAGAGAGAGAGTGCGTGTATGAGAGCTCGCTCAGAAAGTTTATTTGGACTTTGGGATACAAGTGTTTAGGAGGGGGGACAGGAATTGTAAAAAGAAACAAATTGAGAGACGGAGAGAGAGAGAGACGAAGAAAGAGAGAGAGAGATAGAGTGCAATAATCATGTTTTCTCTCTTCAAAAGAAATGTTTTAAAAAAAGCCCAACGTTTTAAATTATTGAGACAGCTGTGGAAAAAAAAAGTAAAATTATGTGACACACCGCAAGATCAATTAAACGTTTTAAGTTTTCATAAACGCAAAATAAATCAAGAAAGTAAACAAAGAAATAAATAAACATACATAATAAATTATGTGAATAAATTATAAGTAAATAAACCAGTCAATGAATACATGAACCAGAAAACACCCACACCACACTTCCTTTTTGCGAAGAGAACCACGCACTCACAATCATTAACCCTTTCATCACCAGACATCTTTGAGCCAAAAAATTCCATTAAACTTGCTTGGCTACAGAAAACATTTCGTCTGCAATATTGTGGGATTTCTCTGCGACACATTTAGAATAGGGTCAATCCTCACTGCCCAAATTTAGGAACGCATTATTGTTGAATAGCAGACCCTGATTTCAAGTTTTAATGATACGGGTGTCAACTCACTCTTTACTGGCCGATTGCTTCCCTTTACAACCGTTCAATACTGTCGTACGCTATAGCGTACACAGCGTTTAAACCATTCACAATCTGTTCCCAAAAAATGGAAACGGCGGAGCTGTTTTCATGCCTGATATTTCTTCTTCTTTTTCACCCATTCTTCGTGCACGGCTTGCTCTTCAGACGCCATTTTGGAAGTGATGACGTCGGGAGGAGGAGAAGGCGCGAAATGATGATCGTGCCATTTAAAGACCCAGCATGCCGAGCTTTTATTCGATTTTCCATTATTGTTATTTTAGGAGATTGGTCGATTTCGGAGAAAACAGAGATATTTTCATGCCTGACAGAAGTCAACTCAAGTGGAGCAAGTTTGGGGAATAAATTATGTACATCGTTTACATGTCATTAGCTCCCATTCTAATTTCATGAGTGCTCCAGGGAAATTAACAAAAATCCTGCAAGGCAGGGGTCCAGGGGCACCACCCAGTTAACAACTTGACTTCAACAATCCTTAAAAAATATAAAGTTCCTGGTATAAAGGCATGTAAATATTTATCTGTATTCGTTTCTTTTATATTCTACACATGCGGGAAACCGATAAAACGTCTTTAAATAGGAAATTTGTTGCTTCTCAAATTCTCATAATCCGGCAATAAAAAAAAATCCTGCATTTCAGGACATCCTGAAAAAAGGAGCATCCATGTAATATGTCATATCCCCCCAAAAAACCCCAACCCAACCCCAAAAAGTACAAAACATTTTTTGGAAAAAAAGTATAAAGTGCCAGTAAAACACTGTATGAACAACCAACATAGAATGAAAAGAAAACAAAATGCTTTTTAAGTGCTTTAAATAACATTGCTTTAAAAAAAAAAATAAAAAATAAAAATCAAGTCGCTTTTCAAAATATACTAAATTAAGATTTCAAAGTGCAAAGAATATTATCCCCTCGACTGCCAGAGAAAAAACAAGCGCGAAATCGCAATAGTTTGTGGCACGCGGTCTATTTTTACCACTCCAATCATGAGTTACCTCCCCTGGCTTTTCAATAATTTTAATCTGTAAACCAGAATGTTATCTCTGCACCATTTCGTAACTTTTTATATCTTTTGGAAAACATTTTAAACTATGTATCCTACTTATACTCATCGAAAGAAGCACCGCATACTCGTCGTGTCTGTTGTAGTGTCTGTATTACGTATGTTTATTATTTTGTACGCTTTTAAAATACATCATTTTAAAGAGCGGCAGAGTGTAGCCTCGATTTGAAGTGCGACAATTTTGTCAAAATGTGCGACAATTTTGGAACGACAGATTGACCGACAGAGTGAGTTATAGGTTTGTGGCTTGAGCCACAAACAAAAATCATTGTACAAATAATGCCATGAAAAAGACATGATTGAGCCAATCTGGCAAAATGGTTTCTGGGGATATAACCTCTCTTGCCTGTGTTAGAGCAAAAACCAGCATATCAGAGTTATTCCTCTTTACCTGATGATGTCATCAAGTCGGTACGTGATACTGTTATATGGCAGTCAAGGAGTTAAAGAAGAAAAATTCTAGTTCCAAATAATAATCTTAAGTCTTCAGAAGTAGTGAACTCCGGTGTACTAGGATTAAGCTTTACTTTCCAAGTAAAAAAAAGATCTTTCAAAATCTTGAGAAGATTTTTTCTCTCTCCTAAGTCTGAAGAATTATAAACTTCAAGTCTTTGTGATACATTTTGTAACACCATAGAATTAGATACTGGTTTTTCTCTCTCCCAAGTTGGAAGTATAAGTCTTTGTGATTCATTTTGTAACAACATAGAATTAGATACCGTTTTAAGCCCCGATACGTACATTTGCAATACAATACGCAAAACTCACTAAAAACATGTTCGTAGGACGGCTTGTCCCTAATTATGCAACACTAAACATTTTCATAAGACGACACAAGCACATTTTCAAAACGCTTTCAATACAATGACATTATTTTTTTAATCATTTTACAGCACAGTATCATACCGAGCAAGCCTAAAACATGTACATTATTTTTTTAATCATTTTACAGCACAGTATCATACCGAGCAAGCCTAAAACATGTACATTTTTTATAAATTGTTTTAACAATGTTGTCAACAAGGTATCATCAATGGGAATTAGCGGTACATTTTCTAAAATAAATATTCAGAATCTAAATTCTTGGGAGTCAAAAGGGACTATCTTTAGATAGTCCATTGACCTATTATTGGATTTATTACAAAAACTAATAACTTGTATCAAACTGACTGCAGAAATATAAAAAGTTTTTTTTCTCTTATGTATACAAGTTATTAGTTTTCGTAATAAGTTCAATAATATGTCAATGGACTATCTAAAGATAGTCCGTTTTGACTCCAAGCCATCAACATTTATTACTATTACCGGGTATAGTAAACGCCGCCTCAAAAAATACATACATTGTTTTTAATCATCATCACTAACAGAAGAAAATGCCTCAATAGCTACAACAAAAGGTCACAATTTTTGTGTCGGATTATTCTCCATCACGCGGCAGTGGGTGGATGCCTCGTGCCTCCATACGGGGAGCTGGACAACCCTGCACCCTCCACAAGTCTCTCCCTGTGTGGATACCGGAGGGGCGGGAGGAGAGGGATAAGTCGTAAAAATGGTTCCCTCATCTCTTCTGTGCTTGTAGCTTCCTCTTATCTGCCACTCTTTGACTCTGCCTTTTCCCTTTGCTTTCTGTCCATCTACTATCTTTCTGACTTAGTGGCCCCATTCTCCTGCCTTTTTCCCCACCAAAAACATCTTCCAAATAACTTTTCTCCTTTGACCTCATCCGAAATCTCGGCTGTACGCAGCAGGGAGACCAGTGAAAGCTGAAAACCGGACACATACGTACCTTACCCATTATGGTCTTTTGGCCTGGGAACGCAGAAGAAGAATTTGTCATCAATTTTACTCTCATCTTTGGGTCTTTGTTTATTCCATGGATTGTTCTCTTGTTTTCTACAAACCATTGACTGTCGGTTAATGCATGGGTGAAAGAATGACACGTTTCAATGTTCTCTGAATCTTCCCAATCCTGAAGTGGTGACCACATTAAAAATAATGTCAAGGTATGTGTGTGTGTATACAGGATGTGGGGGTGGGGTTAGATTTGCATATCTCTCATCTTGCTTCGATCTGCCATCAGTTTTGGCAGAGATGTTTGATTTTATAAGATGGTGGTTCCGGATGACAAGACGGCCAATCCTGAAGACTATCAGCTTTTTCAATCCTGATTTCAGCTTTTTCAATCCTGATTTCAGGAGCATGCCTGAACTACTTTCATTCATGTGAACGCATGCCTGAACTACTTTCATTCATGTGAACGTTAGCTCAAAACGCCATTGTTTTGTGTGTGTGCATGTATGTGCGAGCGTTTTCTTTTACATTCTTTTAGTTACTTTGGCTACATTCTTTGCGCATGTTCATTCTTTACTCACCTTAAAAAAAAAAAAATTATTTTAAATTTTCGTCGTTCGTTTTCAACACTAACATCTTTCAATTTGGAACTCCCCCCCCAAGCTCCCCCTTGATAGCTAACATTGCCCCAACCCTCTGTCCCAAACCCCAACCCTTTTATTTCTTCTTCTGCATTCCCAGGCCATATGGCTGAGAAAAGTATTTGGAAGATTCAAAATAGCAACAAAATGACCAATGGCAGGAAAATGGGCCAATAATAAATCAGAAAGATATTACACGACAGAAAGTAATGCTGGAATTCCATATGCGCTATTTTCGCTGGCTTAAATCGCCCGCTACTTTCGACAGCGACCAAAGATGTTGCTTGCAATTCCATTGACGCTACAATCGCCGGCGATTTTCGATGGCGCCATTCAAACATCGCGCTAAAAATCCCGATCGCGCCTTCGGAACTGCAAGCAACGTTTTTCACGAGTACCACATGTTTCTCCACGGTTTTGGAAGCCATGCTGGCTGAACAATCGCGTGATGATTTTGCTCCATCCACTTTCAGACTATTTTCAGAGTACCACATGTTTCTCCAAGGTTTTGGAAGCCATGCTGGCTGAACAATCGCGTGATGATTTTGCTCCATCCACTTTCAGACTATTTTCAGAGTACCACATGTTTCTCCACGGTTTTGGAAGCCATGCTGGCTGAACAATCGCGTGATGATTTTGCTCCATCCACTTTCAGACTATTTTCGACGGCGACAAAAATATGTTTTCGCTTCACCAAGCGATAAAATAAAATCGCGAGCGATTTTCGACTGACTGGTCGCGATTATCGCGCCTATGGGTGTACAGAATGAGCGATTGTTGGTGGCGATAAATTGTAACCGCGGGCGATTATCGCCTTTAAAATCGCGCATATGGAATTCTGACTTAAAGGGAAAAGGCAGAGTCAAAGACAGCCTTTTATTTATATCCCCACCATCTTTCCCTTATCCTATTAAATAATCAACATCATAAGTATTATAACAACAATAACAAACATCACGTTGAAGGAATAAAATAATTTTTCCGACCTTCCTTAGTCTCAAAGAACAAGAAAACTATAGAGCAAGTATGTACAAGTAGACGAGAGTACGCCGTCAAAACATTTCAATGCAACATCATAATAAAATGTTATATAAGTATATCATCAAAAGGTGCAAGAGCAAACAATTCATTCATTCCCCAACCCCACCCCAAAAAACTTCAAAAAGCTTTTTATACATTATCAGTTAAATAAATTCCAAAACGACTTTTTTCCACACACTCACCCCTTCTCCCCTTCCTCCCACCCTCTTCCCTCCCCAAACGAATCTCACCCCTTCCCTCCCCAAATGAAATGTACAAAATGAAGATAATATTTTATGTTAAGAGTACATGTATATTCATCAAAACACGTCAAACCATCTGATGATTCTTTTTTCTGAAACCCCCCTCCCACAAAGTATGATAAGGAAAACAAAACTGTATGTATAATATTGTCAAAAACATGTCAACATACATCATAGATAGCAAAGAAAAAAAACTACCCCCAAACCACCAACAACAAAGATGCAGCTGTTCATATACTCAGTTCCTCCGAAGTCGGAGTGTGGCTGCCCACATGGTGGGGTGATCAAAAACGGTCACACATAAATGTTCTCATCCATAGCTGGTGCATTTGAACTATAGTGTTCAAGTGCTTCGGCTTTTGGGATGATCCCTGGAGTCTTTAAGCCAGGGTAAGGCAACAAAACAAACATATACTCAGTGATGTCCCGAGGTCCTGGTCATAGGACATTGACCTATTAAAATTGAAAATGTCCTATTGTGTTCTTCCCTGTCATAACAAATTTTTTAACACTGGCACGCTTTGTCTTGTCGATTTCTGCAAGAGCCAGGACATTGTCCTATTGATTTCTCTCGTCTCAGGACAGTTTGTCCTATCGCTTTTCGATTCTCGATACATCACTGTGTATCGCAAGAATACAATCAAAATGGGTTTAGAGCGATTCACAAATATTAGATTCCATTGTTGTTGACGTACTCTGGCTAAAAGACTCCAGGGATCACCCCAAAAGCCGGGATCACCTGAACACTGTGCTACAAGTGCATCAGCTAGGGATGAGAGCATTACACGTGTGACCGTTTTTGATTACCTCTCCACGTGGGCAGCCACACTCCGTCTTCAGGGGATTTTGGAGACTGATGACTTTATGCTAGGAGCTTGTCATGGCTAAAGACAATCCCTGCATAACTATGCAGAGCAAAACAACATTTTGATGTAGCCTTGGTGTTCTAGCCTATGTCACTTGGTCTGACATAGCCTGAAGCCAAGGCGGGCAGATATTTGTGAATCTCAAGTACACAATGAAAATGCGCTAATGAAATTTATAAGCAGTAAGTTCCATTACCTTGATTCGTACCTACCCCTGTGCCACTCCCCCCCACACCCCAAGATGGCAGAACCATATATGTTGTACTCCCACACAAACCTCCCCTCAAAACAAATACTATAAGCATGGACTATCAAAGCAAGTATATGTGATTTAAAGATCATCAGTCTCGTAAACAACCTGTCTTAACTTCACACACACACACACACACACCCCTCTTGCAGACAAAATATTGACATCCATGGGAGAGTTTTCCTAGGAACACACATCGTGAAGGCAAATTTATATACAAAATTTGTACATTGTTTTTGTTTGGTTTGTTGTTGGCAACTTTCGTTTTACAGAGACAAAGAGAGAGTGAGTGAGTGTGTGTGTGAATGAATGCAGACCTGTTTACCCTTATAATGAACAACCTGGAATTTGCCACAGAAAAACCCGGAATTTGAGAAAGAAAAAAACAGAATTCACATCGCTATGCCGCCATGCGAAATTTTGAAGTCCACGTTGCAGTACTTGCAGTGTGCATGCTCGTCTCCCAAACGCGAACTTGTTATTCCTGGCACTTTCAAATACTTTTGATAAAACTTCTGCTTCACTTTTGTCCGTTTCACCCTATCACTGCTGTCGTTTGTCGAAGATTTCTGGCGCTTGCCGCCCGCGGTTGACTTGCTTGACGACATGTTTGGCTTACAAATTTTTTTAGCCAGAATTTTAGCAAATTCTCGGGATAATTCCGGCAAAACCGGGAGGTTAAACAGGTCTGTGAATGGCATTTTTTTTACAGAGACAAAGAGACAGTGAGTGTGTGTGCGTGTGCATGCGAGTGAATGTGTGTGCATCTTGGCGTTGCAACTCTTGCTGTTCGTGACGCTTGATATTCCTATCCCGATTATCCTCAGACAGTTTATCTCTGTGACTTGACCCCTCCATCGCAACAAGAGATAACACCCTACAAGTTTATCTGTTCGTGACCCTTGCCGCTTTATATCCTTACCCCGATTTATCCCGATTATCCTCAGTTTATCTCTGCGATACTGAAAATAATTTTTCTAGCGCGTCCCTGGGACCCCCTGCACATTCTTTTAAAGGGTCCATCGCAACAAGAGATAACACCCTACACGTTTTTTTATCTTGGCGTTGCACATCTCGCTTTTTTCTCTTGACACTCGACGCGCGCTTTTCATCCCGCCGATATCCCTTCCGATTTATTCCCCAGGGCCCCCTATTTGGGGGTCTATGAAGCACTAAAATTCGAAAGGACCCTTTAAAAGAATGTGCAGGGGGTGCCAGGGACGCACTAGAAAAATTCTTTTCAGTATCGTTCACAATGCCACAGGGACCCTCCATCCCGCCTCTAGGACCCCTCTATACCGCAAGTGAAGGAGTAGTCCCTGGGACCCCTTGTTTTTGCGGGACGATTGGGAGCCCTGTTATCTCTCCCGTGGAGCAGTTTATCTCTGCGACTTGACCCTCTAGGACCCTCTCTATACCGCAAGTGAAGGAGTAGTCCCTGGGACCCCTTGTTTTGCGGGGTTATTCCTTCCCCCCCGCCCCCCAGCGCGGAGCAGTTTATCTCTGCGACTTGACCCTCCATCGCAGCACGAGGTAGCAGCCGAT
>JAGGCT020002253.1:0-12500 GCA_017654935.2 Phymorhynchus buccinoides
TATTTTATGCGTTCTGTAAGGGTGGAAAGTGGTGTGTTTATTGGGGGGTGGGGGGGGGGGGGAGAGGACATAACTCTGTGCAAGGAAGTTTGTATAAAAGTTCAGCTGTATCTCGTGAACTACTGAACAGAATCGCTTCAAATTTTGGGCTATGTATTTTATGCGTTCTGTAAGGGTGGAAAGTGGTGTGTTTATTGGGGGGGGGGGGGGGGGGGGGGGGGGGGGGGGGGGGGGGGGGGGGGGGGGGGAGAGGACATAACTCTGGCCGGGTTTGCATTGTCACAATGCGTTGCTGCCGCTCGGGGATGCCCTTGTTTTCTTTTGGTTCAGCATCCATCCCCCATCTCTTGAAAACGCACCCCACCCACCCCGCACACACAGACGGAGACAGACAGACGGATCGAGACAAAGAGACACACAGACAGACACACAAGCGAAAGGGAAGTTGGCAGCTTTTCTTCAACTTCACTGGGCAGGGTGGGGGCTGTGGCGGTGTGGAAAACACAATGACAGAATGGATCAGAGAACGTTTCACACAATCAGAAAGGCAATGCATTTTCACTATGTGATAACAAGAAGACTGGAATATTCCAGTCTTCTTGGTGATAACTCTTTCTTTTTCTTGTACTGTAATAGTCCCTTCAAACAAAATAATGACAAAATATTATTGCACAAACCAAAGATGAAATGTTCATTCACAAAGAGGATAATTAAAGCAAGCACATAAATGGACTCATCCCTGCCAGCGGGAAGAGGGGGTTGACAGGGAACGATGTGAACCATAATATGTAATTAAATTGAGATTGTCAAACAGATTGTTACATTATACACACATATCACAACACTTAATATGTAATTAAATTGAGATATTCAGATAATCACGTAATACGCTCATGTCGTGACAGTGACACTGAAACCACATGGTTAGGTTAAATGTGACCAAGCACCACGAAAGGGACATTAAGTGTTGAACTCACCATTCTGAGGAAAGTATACATTTGAAAACTTTAGACAATTGTCTTTCTAGTGATACAAGAACCATTGTTGTATATTTTTCCGTTCCAGAGTTATGAGCTTTTAAAGTTAGTACGAGTGTCGGCTGTTTTGAGAAAACACAGTCTAAAGTCTAGCCTAGCTGAATAAAATGCATTGACCTACTCGTTTTAAAACACTCATAAGACTATTTATAGATCATATTAAAAATTGTCCTTTTTAAATATGAAAGATGTTAGAGAACACGGAAATACCCATAACTCAAAATTGACAAAAATGAGATGTTTGACTTTCCAAGCCTTTTGTGAGAAACTATCCCAGCGACGTAATGTCCTTTTTGTGGTGCTGGGTCACAGATAAAGCAGCCATCGTGATAGAAAAAAAATCAGACCGAGCTGTCATTATTTCATCTCTTAGGAACTATTCAGGAAAGAATACACTACATCACAAAGAACACCAATCGAGCCTTTTTATTTATTATGGCAGCGGTATTGTTGAGGAGATCGCAATCACAGGTACAAGGTACGTGACCATACACGTTTCATTGGTTCATAGAAGACAGTATGTGTATGACTTCAGTTTTAGGAAAGCGTTTCATTTCGCCTAGGCGTGTCCACAATAAATAAATTTCAGCACAGCATTCCAGGTTACTTTCGCTTGCCTCTATAATTGTATGTAGGTTGTTGTTGGACACAGAGCGTTTTGTGTACACAGAAACAGCTTTGAACACAAGACCAGGAATTTGACTATGATTAGCGGAGAGAATGTTCGAATCAGCAGTAGTAGATACTACTACTGGTTGGTGCTACTCTTTCATTTTTACACTGATTTCAGTGTTTTTAATTTTACCAGAAACTCAACTTCAGGTGGGGTTTTTCAATTTATCAACAACAAAATTGACCACAAGCGTTTTGGGGCGTTTTGAACTTGGTTGTTCTATCTTGGAAGTTTACAAAGGCAATGTAATAATTTCGCAAGGCTTATCAAACTACTGTCTCTGTCTATCATATTAACTGTCTGTCTATCTCGTTCTCTCTCTCTTAACTTGCCCCCCTGAATCATCCGATGGGGCTCTGCCCCTGTACCCTGCCGGGGTCATGGGTCCCTGGACCCCTGCCTGTCAGTTTTGTTCATTTTGGGGAGTTACACCCATATAAATATATTTAGGAGTGTGATGATTAAATTGCTGTCCTCAGGCCCAGCAAAATGCTGTCAGAAAGGAGAGGGGTTAGGCTTGTAATCCTGTTAATTTGTTTGTGTCAGCGTTGGTGTCCTCAAGTTCAGAACAAAATGAGTGAAAAGTGTATGCCTAGAAGTAGAACCCTATAAACGTTTTTTTATGTTAGCGTGGCTGTCCTGTGGTCCAGGAATGCCTGAAGGAGGGCACAGTAGGCTTCGAGGTGCAGGAATAGCTGAAAGAAGGTGCAGGCATAGAAAAAACCGCTAATGATTTCTTCACATCGTTGTTGCTGTCCTGTGATCCAGGAATGGCTGAAAGAGATTTGAAGGTTGTTATTGTGTTGTTTTACGTCATTGTTGCTGTCCTCTGGTCCATCATGATGGTCATAGTGCCCCTGCGGTCCGACTGCATGGTGGTGGTGAGGGAGGGGAAGGTGGCTGAGAACTTGCTGTGCCGGCGTGCGGAGGATGAGGAGCGGTGCTGGTGGATGCGGCAGGTGAGGATGTGGATGAAGGCCCTGCGGAAGGCGGTGTTGAACATGGTGTAGATGATGGGGTTGGCCAGGGACGCCACATAGCCCATCCAGACAAAGGCAGACATCATGTCGCCCGTCAGTCCCGCCATGCAGCGCCGGCACGTCACCGACATGATGTTGACGATGAAGAAGGGCGTCCACAGGATAACGAACACCAGGAAGATGATGCCCAGCACCTTGGAGGCCTTGCGCTCATTGCTGGCCGTCTTCTTGGACAGCAGGTGCCTAAATACGGGCCGGGCGCTGGCTCGCAGGGTGTCCCTGAAGCGGGCTTTGAGCAGGCGCTTGCGGCGGCCCAGGCGGTGGAGCACATGCTGGTTGGAGCCGGCGGGGCTGTCGTCGTTGGTGTTGAGCACGTCGGACTCGTCGTGCGTGTTGTCTGCCTCACTGGAGAGCAGCACGCTGGCCAGGGCGCTGGTCTGGGTCAGATCTTCGCTGGCGCTCAGCCGGGCGCTGCTGTCTCTGCTGCCGCTGCCGCCGCCATCCGTGGGTCGCAGGCGGAGGGTCATCACGTCGGAGTTGGATGACCCCGAGGTCTCACCTCCGTTTTCAGAATCTGAATTGTGGCCCCCTGTCAGCTGCGCTTGTTGTTGTCTGTGGAGGGTGTTAGGCTCCGACCTGCTCAGATGTCGGCTCCTCGATTTGGGGATCTTGGAGTATTTGAGAGACAGGAACAAATTAGCGGGGATGGCCGTTCGGACGTTGTTCATCACGCAGCAGCCCCCTTCTCGGAGACTCAGCCTCTTCTCAGAGCGGCGGCCTCGAGGACCCTGCACAGTCTTTTTTGCTGAGCGCGCAGCGCCGGCAGTGGTGACGTCCCCGTCTGCTTCACTGGCGTCCTGCAGACAGGCATCCATCTCCTGCTGGATCTGGAAGAAGCGGCGGTCCCACTGGGCCGACTGGTAGTCAGTCTCCAGGCTGTTGAAGCTCTGGTGGAAAGAGGGCCTCACGTTGTGACAGCTGGAAGAGCAGGAGAGGAGCTGTGTGTCGGAGACGGTGGTGTACAGGGCGGGACCCAGCCGCCCTCCACCACCACCACCACACACCCCTGCAGCCCCTGCTCCAACCTCCAGGGTGTTTCTTAGGGGGCGGCGCTCTCGCAGACTGCCGCTCTTCTCGGAAGGAGACAGGCGGTGGGAGTCGGGGAGGGCGGCTCGCTGGAAGAACTCCTCTGTGGACTGGCTGAGGGCCGTGGTGGAGCACAATGACTTGTAGCCCAGGCATTTCTCCTGCACACACACACACACACACACACACACACACACACACACACACACACACACACACACACAGTCATACTCACACTCACACACACGCGCGCGCGCACACGCATGTACGCACGCACACACCCACGCACGCACTCACCCACGCACGCACCCACAGTGTATATAGCCTTCGTAGGCTCCTACAACAACTGATCTAGATCCAGACACCGAAGAGGGGGTTAAAGGGAAATGTGACAGTGGAAATTGGATAAGGGCAATCTGTAATTTCTGTACAGAAACTCCATACACTAATATCAGAAGCTTTAAGGCAATGCGCTAAATGAGTTTTTTTAATAAGATGGGATTACGGATGGGTTTCCGCTTGTAATTGACACACTCTTTCATATTTCTTACTTCCAATTTTTTATCGGCGGATTGCGCATGGGTTTCCGTGTGGAACTTGCGCATATGTACGCAAAGCCTAATAATGTGATCAATCCTTTCCTTCTTTTTTTCCCATTTTCAACACTTTTTGTTTGTTTGTGTGTGTTCATGTCCAGCCACAGTAGTCCACTTTTTTTGGGTGTGCTATTCTCAGTATTACACTTTGAAATCTGGAAGCTGGGTGCTTTGTTTTTTGCATCATGTGTGCTTGCTAAGTTGTTGTTGGCAAACAAACTCATGGTGTCTGTCAAAGAGATTGCTTCCAGATTATGCTCACCTTTCAGTTATCTGAAATTAGACTTTCAGACACAATTATTTTAATTGACAAGCTCCTGTAGGCTTTTTTCTTATAAATAAATGATCTTACACAAGGTACAGTTGGCCTATTTTTGCCTTCGTGTATGATGCCTTGTAAATTAAGTTAAAAATAATACATGGTAAGATTTAACGTGGTGACAGCCCAGACATGGCCATAATTGTCGACGGGGCTATAATTTTAATCTTAATCTTAAATTCAAGAATCTTGGAACTCGACTCAACATACAAGCACGTACATGCCACACACACTCTCGCATGCATGTGCGCGCACGCGCACGCGCATGCGCACGCACACGCACACGCACACGCACACACGCACACGCACGCACGCACACGCACACGCACACACACACACACACACACACTCGCACGCATATACACACGCGCACGCACTCAGGCACAAGCATACTCCTCTACCTGCAGCAGATGTGTGCTCGGCAAATCCATCTCCTCTTCCTCACTATCCGTCATCATAACTTCCCCAACCCTCTCAGGCTGAAAAGGGTGTACACCAGGATCACCCTCCACCCTCCTTCCGGCTCCCAGTTGCCCTGACAACGACCCTGATGACCTCCCAGAAGACGATGGCGAAGTTAGCGTACAGTGCGAAGGGGGAGGCATCAACCATTCCGAATTCGGCACAGGAGCCAAATCCATCATCTCCGCACTGGAATTTGGGTTGTCGCCATTTTGTCGAGCCACCGCTGCCTTGGTGTCAGTATTTGCCTGGGGGGTCAGAATTGTCGGGGGAAGAACCAGGGGACCTGAAGAAGAACTCAGAGCTGGGGTGGCCTTGGTGCTGGGATCTGTCTGAGGGGTCAGAATTACCGGGGGAAGCAGGGGACTGGAAGAACAGTGTGCGCTGGCCTGAACCAGGCGGGGCCTGAGCTGGGTGCGGCTGGTGATGGTCTTCATGGTGCGCTGGTTCCTCCTCAGAATCCTCAGGGTCAGGACGTAGGTCACGATCATGATCATCAGCGGGACGTAGAAAGCGAACACCGACCCGTAGATGACAAAGTCCTTGAGCACGGGCACGCACACACCTTGGTTGTAGACGCTGGAGGGCCGGAGGAAGCCGTGGATGGCGATGGGGGAGGAGATGGCAGCGGACACCACCCAGACGAAGCAGATCTTGAGGAGCACCATGGCGCGGGTCTTGTTGCGACCGTAGCGCAGCGGGTAGTGCAGCGTGAAGAAGCGGTCCATGCTCATGGTGCACATGTGCCAGATGGAGGCCGTGCACATCAGCACGTCGCTCGACACCCACACCACGCACACTTCCGGCTCCAAGGGGAAGTATCCTGAAAACAGGGACAGTCACGAACAAAGATATATATGTGTAGTAATATTCCAGCTTCAGTATCGATGGCTTGGAGTCAAAACGGACTATCTTTAGATGGCCCATTGACGTATTATTGAACATATTGTGAAAAGTAATAACTTGTTTTAAAAAACGATTGCAGAAATATCAAAAGCATAATCCCCGTTTTATATTAGTTGCAGTCTTTTTTAATACAAGTTCTTAGTTTTTGCAATAGCATCACTACTAAGTCAATGGACTATCTAAAGATAGTCCGTTTTGACTCTAAGCCATCGGTATGGTGTGTGTAGATGCAGATGTTTTGAAGAGGGTGTGGCTTGTCTAAGAGTATCTGTTCATTTTGTGTACTGTTAATGTCTGTGTTAGTATGTTTTTATCCCCACGCACAAGATGAATTCTTCTTGTTATGAAGCCAATAAACAGATTGAGTGATTGAGTGAGGGGGAAATAACCTGAAAATATTGATATGAGAAAGCAAAGGTACATGATAAGAACAATAGTGCACATCAGCACGTCGTTCGACACCCACGCCATGCACACCTCCAGCTCCAGGGGGAACTGGCCTGCAAACATTGGGACAACAACCAAGATGTATTATCCATGTTTAAGGGGAAATGTGTATGGACATATATCATGGGCAGTAATGCACATCAACAGTTCAGCAGCTCGACGCCCACACCACGCACACCTCCGGCTCCAGGGGGAAGTAACCTGGGGGAAACATGGACAAGAACCACAGGTATTATTTAGTGTCAGAGGAAAATGGCCCGCAAACATTGACATGGTATTAAAAAAAATCATAAATTATTGCAAAAATGGTACATAAAAAAAAGCAGAATTGTGTCTTTATCTGTTGCTATCGTTGTCTAAAAACACTGTGTGTGTGCGTGCGTGCGTGCATGCGTGAATGAAGCTTCGGTGTTATGAACGGAGGAAGCAGAAGCAAGGGGATTAGGTTATCGGGGGTGTTCCTTGTCACGCAACAACTTTTCTCACAATTATTATCTCTTGCTGTTTTTGCCCCTGTCCCCCTTCTCCTTTACCCCATATTTCCTAGCCACCTCTCTTTTACACCACCTACCAACTCTCTGCGGAAATCAAGGGAATGAAAAACCAGACGACAATGTTATTGCTTCGACTGTGTTCTTCTGCAATTATTATGACGACCACTGTTTACCTCTCTGTCTGTCCGTATGCCTGCCCGTCTAGCCGTTTTGTCTGTTTTTTATTTATCTCGGTGTATCTTAATTAACTCTCTCTCTCTCTCTCTCTCTCTCTCTCTCTCTCTCTCTCTCTCTCTCTCTCTCTCTCTCTCTCTCTCGCACACGCACACACACGCACACACACACACACACACACACACCGCGCGCGCGCGGGCATGAAATTATATACACGCCTTCTAAAACACTGACAGATATAACAAACTGCCCGGGTAAGAGACCGGGAGGGGGGGGGGGGGGGGCACTGGTGTAGGTAGCGGTGGGTGTGAGAGGGTTAGAGGGGATTGTCTGTGGGTGTAAATTGATGAAGTCGTCAGAACCTACCATCTGGTGTCGGACTGCTTGCGTTTGTCAGTCAGTCAGTCAAAATCATTTTTATTGAGGGTTAAAGAATAAGCTGACAAAGCTTTTTTTCATCCTGCCCTTTTGTGTGTATGCGTGCGCGCGTGCCTGTGTGTGTGTGTGTGTGTGTGTGTGTGTGTGCCATCACTGCTTATTCCATCCTGTAGATTTTCTTGTCTAACCTTCAAAGTGCCCCATTGTCTCATCAGCTAAACGCATTACACTCCTAACCCCCTCCTCATACTGTTAGAGGACCAACGTTTGAGAATTAAGGTCAGAAAGTCCCTTAATTGGCCAAAGTATGAATTTAACTCTTTGATTTCTGTAAATATAGCATCTTTTTTTTACCCCTCATTCCTACCAGCAACTTTTCCCACTCAAGTCTTCTTGTAACTCTTTTGTTTCTGTTTTCTCTGTCAATTATCACACTTAATTGCCCAAAGAGGTTTTCCAAAGTTAATAAGCCAGACCAGTGAATATCCCACGGCATGTACCTTAGATACACAATAACACGATAGAGCAACAGAAGCTGCTGGTAGGAATGGAACAGACTTTAAATGGCCACCACCAGGACAGGACATGGGTTGGTTTGTTTGTTTTGGCTTCCAATTGAAGCATAACTATGGCATCTTCGCCTGAAACTTGACAAACGCATATGAAAATGTATTTTGAGTAAATGTTTCATTATCACCCCCCATACATTGTCACTGGAGTGGAGACATTATCATCTCTCTCTCTCTCTCTCTCTCTCTCTCTCTCTCTCTCTCTCTCTCTCTCTCTCTCTCTCTCTCTCTCTCTCTCTCTCTCTCTCTCTCTCTCCCCCCCCCCCCCTTCAATGGCATCTTCTATTGTTTCCTTCTCCATAGCTTGGACCAGACAGCAATCCAACTAAGATCACCACCAGATTACCACTTATCAGGGGAAAAGGTGGTAGAAGAAGGGAAGAAGCAAAGAGTATAGACTATTAGATCATCATAATAACAAGCACTATTAGGGCCAGTGCACATTAGATCATCATAATAACAAGCACTATTAGGGCCTGTGCACATTAGATCATCATAATAACAAGCACTATTAGGGCCTGTGCACATTAGATCATCATAATAACAAGCACTATTAGGGCCAGTGCACATTAGATCATCATAATAACAAACACTATTAGGGCCAGTGCACATTAGATCATCATAATAACAAGCACTATTAGGGCCTGTGCACATTAGATCATCATAATAACAAGCACTATTAGGGCCAGTGCACATTAGATCATCATAACAAGCACTATTAGGGCCAGTGCACATTAGATCATCATAATAACAAGCACTATTAGGGCCTGTGCACATTAGATCATCATAATAACAAACACTATTAGGGCCAGTGCACATTAGATCCGTAATCAGCAAGTTTTGTACGGAAACCGCATTCACCTATTAAATACCTATTATATCAGAAATCGGGCAGATAAATGTGAACAAAATGTCAGATGGCGTTTTACGCTAGCTTAAGAATATGCCTTTTTTTTAACAATTATTAACAGTTTTATAAATTCGTCTTCAAGATTAATTGCCCCCTGATCACCATTGTCCATGCAGGGCTCTTTACCCACTGAGACCACCACTAAACAGTGTCTCCTGAACCCCCTGATCACCATTGTCCATGCAGGGCTCTTTACCCACTGAGACCACCACTAAACAGTGTCTCCTGAAACCCCTGATCACCATGTCCAAGGGCTCTTTACCCACTGAGACCACCACTAAACAGTGTCTCCTGAACCCCCTGATCACCATTGTCCATGCAGGGCTCTTTACCCACTGAGACCACCACTAAACAGTGTCTCCTGAAACCCCTGATCACCATTGTCCATGCAGGGCTCTTTACCCACTGAGACCACCACTAAACAGTGTCTCCTAAAACCCCCAAACATTTTCAAATAAAAATGCTTTTTGTGCATTACCATGCTTGGAAATAAGCAGATGGCATTGCGGATGAGTTTCTGCTTGTAATGTGCACACTCTTTCATATTTCTTACTTCCAGTTTTGGCGGATTGCGGATGAGTTTCCGTATAGAAGTTTTGTTGTAACTGTGCTCATGCCCCAAGAGCAAGCGAGCAGGGAATAACTGGAGGAAGCGGACGACACACTGCAGTAAGGAAGGCGCATCAATCAAACGGAATATGATTTTCTGGAACCAAAGGAAGAAAGATTAAAACAAAAAAAGTAAACAGAGCAAGAAGAGAACTGGAGTTCTTCGAACGCATCAAAGCAAAATGATGGATTGACTTTACAGGGCCCTATGAAGGCAAAGAGCATGAAGCCTTGTTGTAACAGTGGTGAAGGCAAAGAGCATGAAGCCTTGTTGTAACAGTGGTGAAGACAAAGAGCATGAAGCCTTGTTGTAACAGTGGTGAAGGCAAAGAGCATGAAGCCTTGTTGTAACAGTGTAACAGTGGTGACAGCAAAGAGCATGAAGCCTTGTTGTAACAGTGGTGAATGCAAAGAGCATGAAGCCTTGTTGTAACAGTGGTGAAGACAAAGAGCATGAAGCCTTGTTGTAACAGTGGTGAAGGCAAAGAGCATGAAGCCTTGTTGTAACAGTGAAGGCAAAGAGCATGTAACCTTGTTGTAACAGTGGTGACAGCAAAGAGCATGAAGCCTTGTTGTGTGAATGCAGTGGTGACAGTGCAAAGAGCATGAAGCCTTGTTGTAACAGTGGTGAAGGCAAAGAGCATGAAGCCTTGTTGTAACAGTGGTGAAGGCAAAGAGCATGAAGCCTTGTTGTAACAGCCTTGTTGTAACAGTGAAGGCAAAGAGCATGAAGCCTTGTTGTAACAGTGGTGAAAGCAAAGAGCATGAAGCCTTGTTGTAACAGTGGTGAATGCAAAGAGCATGAAGCCTTGTTGTAACAGTGGTGAAGGCAAAGAGCATGAAGCCTTGTTGTAACAGTGGTGAAGGCAAAGAGCATGAAGCCTTGTTGTAACAGTGGTGAAGGCAAAGAGCATGAAGCCTTGTTGTAACAGTGGTGAAGGCAAAGAGCATGAAGCCTTGTTGTAACAGTGGTGAAGGCAAAGAGCATGAAGCCTTGTTGTAACAGTGGTGAAGGCAAAGAGCATGAAGCCTTGTTGTAACAGTGGTGAAGGCAAAGAGCATGAAGCCTTGTTGTAACAGTGGTGAAGGCAAAGAGCATGAAGCCTTGTTGTAACAGTGGTGAAGGCAAAGAGCATGAAGCCTTGTTGTAACAGTGGTGAAGGCAAAGAGCATGAAGCCTTGTTGTAACAGTGGTGAAGGCAAAGAGCATGAAGCCTTGTTGTAACAGTGGTGACAGCAAAGAGCATGAAGCCTTGTTGTAACAGTGGTGAAGGCAAAGAGCATGAAGCCTTGTTGTAACAGTGGTGAAGGCAAAGAGCATGAAGCCTTGTTGTAACAGTGGTGAAGGCAAAGAGCATGAAGCCTTGTTGTAACAGTGGGGAAGGCAAAGAGCATGAAGCCTTGTTGTAACAGTGGTGAAGGCAAAGACTTGAAAGAGCATGAAGCCTTGTTGTAACAGTGGTAGGGGAGTCCTGACAATTTGTGGGTTGCAGCAGGGAATGGAATTGACGATGAAAGTAGCCTGTGGTGACCGTGCCGAAATTTCAAATGGCTGTGGGAAGATCACGGGAAACCAATTTTCAACTGTTGTGTGCTGAATTGCAGATTGATTAAAACACGCACGTACGCGCGCGCGCACACACACATGCATACACACACACACAACTTTATGTTGGCCTACATGCTGAAGTAAGTGCCACAGGGTACTATGATTTTTCTCGGGTATATGCCAAACGGTGCTATCACAGAATCAACAAATAAGGCTGATCGTACAAAAATACAACATCCCAGGGGTAGTTGCCTAAAAGTACTATTTTTGTGGTAGTACTTTTAGGCAAACAGTCCTGTGGTCAAACTTTAACTACTGATAGTACCTTTTGCCTTTTACCCGGGTAGAGTGACAATGCTTTCTAGCATTTGACCCTCTACATGCTAATTTTATAACAGCCGTAGGCGATAACCCATGGCAGTTTTGTACAGTGGAACCTCCCTATTAAGATCTTCCCTATTAAGACTTCCTCCCATTTAAGACCTACTTCTGTGAGACATTGCCCTTCTTTGTAAGTATTAACATTACCTCCCTAGTACAACTCCCTCTCACTTAAGACCTTATTTTGGATGACTTTCAGGTTCCACTGTGCTAGTATATTTTTTTATAACAATAAAACGTGCAGGTGATTAGTCATTAGTTAAGAAGGGGGAAAACAATGATCCCACACGTTGAATTGTATTTGTTCAGGTGGCGTTCTTTGGGAGTTGTTCAGAGAATGAATGACGTCCAGACAGTAGGCTATGCATATTACCCCCTGCATCTTAGACCCGACCTCTCCCATGGACTCAGTTTAGACCTCGCTCTACCCTGCCCCACCCACTCTTATATTGTGACGGGACTTTCCTGGCACTGCAAGAACTCCAGGATCGACCCACTTTCTGTACATTCATAAATGTCCCGTATGTACCTGTTCCAGATCGGAGGACGTTAAACACTTCTTTTTTTTGCCACCTCCCCCCCCCCCCCCTTTCCATCCCCATCCCCATCTTCATGTCTTGGGACATACGAATCTTTAAAATAAAAAAGGGGGTTATTTTATTGGTGGAGGAATATGGGTGGGCTGACAAGGTATATGGGTGGGCTGACAAGAATATTCGGAATGCATCAAGTGAGATGGCATGTTGGTGCCGCTACCCATCAAGGCGATAGAGATGAGGATGATGAGGACAACGTGCATGGAGGAATGGGAATCCTTCTTCTGTGTTTCTAAGGGGTTTGTTGTGACCATGTTTAACGAGGGGTAATATCACAACAGGAACAACAGACAAGGGTGTTTATACATAAAGTTTAGCACAGTACGTTTAGGCA
>JAGGCT020002253.1:17500-25000 GCA_017654935.2 Phymorhynchus buccinoides
AGTATGGGTATTGGCCTATAGTTGGAAGGGTCCTTCTCATCACCGGATTTATAAAGAATGATGATTTTGGCATTTTTAAGCTGAGTGGGAAAGTAACTTGTATCTATACATAAATTGTATATATAGGTTAGAGTGTCGGCAATGACAGGGGCGGCAAGTTTAAGTATAATCCCTGCCATCAAGTCCGTCCGTGTCCTTTGGTGCAGATTGTTTCAATTGCACGAGAGCAGTATGTACTTCGTATAGCGTTAGTAGTGGAAGAGAAAGTGTAGACTGAATGTTTTTGGATAAACATAATTCTGTCAAAGGTTTTAGGTCATTTTCTTTCCAAGCATCATTTTGTATTAGGTTTTCCGCAGTTGATACAAAGTGCTGATTTAATAAGTTAGGAGAGGGGATGTTTGACTTAGTTGATTTCTTAACGTAATGTTTGTTTGTTAAGGTATTAATAGCTTTCCATACTTGTTTAGGGTTTTTGTCTAATAATATATCTCTAAAATATTTCTGTTTAGCAGCACGTTTCATTGTGTTAACAAGGTTGCGCTGCGCACTAGCCCTCGGATCTTTGGTTGCCTTATAAAAATCTCTAAGATAAGAAGCTTGATCAATGTCGTCTGTTATCCATGGTGGTTTAGGTTTATTTTTTACGCGTTTTATTCTAAATGGGGCATTCTTATTATAAACATCACAAAATGTTTTTATCCAATAATCTAAGGCTTCCTCTGGGTGACTGTATTGATATACGTTGGATAAACCGGAATTAAGCAAGTCTGAGATAAATTTGTCTTTATTAAAATGCTTAAAACACCTATACCTGATTGTTTTGTGCCCTACTTGGGGAATGTGTGTTCTTTTCTTTATCCAGGTTAGGCACACGGGATAGTGGTCACTACAATTAAGGACTGGGGAGCATACTTCTGCTATGTTGGTCGTAGATGACACATAAATATGATCGATGATTGTGCTCGAAGCGTCAGTCACGCGTGTTGTTCGATCAATAAGTTGATGAAAATTGTATGATTCATAAAGTTTCACCCACTGTGTTTGATGTTTATAAAAGTCAATATTAAAATCTCCTAGTAATATTGTTTCATTTCCTTCCAGTACTGCTGCATCCATCATTGCAGCGAAATTGTCGTACCAGTCGTTTCTTTCGGTGGGATTTCTGTATAAAAAGCAGATTGATAAAGGTTTAGAGTGCTTTAGCTTAATTTCAATCCATAATGATTCTGTGTGGTATTGTTCAAGTTTCGAAATTCTGTTAACTGTAAGCGTTTGCGAGTAATAGAGCAGAAGGCCCGTTTCTTTCTTTTTGATGGGATCACAACGTATAAAATTGTACCCCGGTATGGATAAATCCGAATCTGGCATTTGCTCACGCAGTCTAGATTCTTAAAAACAGAACGCGTGGAAATTATTGCCGTTATTATAGTGGAGAGAGAGAGAGAAGAGAGAGAGAGAGAGAGTAGGAGGAAACCCTTAGCAGTGGTCAACGGAGGTGTGGGGCAGAGAGAGAGGGAGAGGGAATGGGTTAGTGGTCAACAGAGACGTGGGGCAGTAAAGCACAGGGCAGGCTTCTGCGAGGCCTTTCTAACGACAGAAAAGGTCACCTTAGGAACTTGGGAACTCGCTTTGCGTCCCCACTACTGCACACGCATACTCATATGTGCGTACGAGCGTGCAGACACATGTACGCGCGCACACACACATAGTCACACACAACACACATGCATGTACACACGCGTGCACGTAAACACTCAGAACCACATTTACATTCTGTGGCGCCCCTATAGAATTATCACCCACTTATTCCTCCTAGTCCTAGCACCCGGTCTGTCTTTGCGTCTATCTGTTTGTTTGTATGTCTGCCCCTCCTCCTTTCACTCTGAGATGTGAGGCGAATACTGATTGAAGCCAAGCTTTGATCTAAGCGATATAGTCTGCAGGTTCATTCAACAGATCTCCCATGCAGATCACAGTGCCATGATATTCCCATTAGTTTAACTGCAAATCAAGACAATGGGGTGGGGGTGGGGGGTGGGGATCCAAACCGTTCAGAATTTACTCAGGTGATTTAACAGATCGTTATCAAAATAAACGGTTTTGTCGTCGCAGGGAACAAAAAATAAATGTTTGAAATTAAACGGCAGCATTGATGGCAGACGTTCTCTGTCTGTGTCTCTGTCTTTGTCAGTCCGTCTCTCGGTGTCTCTGATAAGCTAGAAACCCACAGTTCAGATTGTGTGCACGCAAATGCTCTTCTTTCAGAAACTTATAAGAACGAAACAATGGAGAGAGAGAGAGAGAGAGAGAGAGAGAGAGAGAGAGAGAGAGAGAGAGTGTGTGTGTGTGTGTGTGTGGTGTGTGTGTAGCGGATCGGGGGTGGGTGTTCCAGGGTTTCTGGAAACACTTCCCCCAGCAAAAAAAAGAAAAAAAGGAGGGACACACGTGTCGCCCCCCCTCCCCCTCTCCCTTGGGCTGTCAAAAGTCCTCCCCGCTATCCCCCCTTACGAATCATCTGGTCCGCTCCTTGTGTGTGTGCGTGTGTGCTCTATGTATGCGTGTGTTTGTGCACGTACGTGTGTGCGTGCGTGAATGGCTTTGCGTCTGCTTGCGTGTGTACTTTCGTGTGTTACTAAATTTACTGGAGTGAGTCTATTCAGTTTTCTATAAATATCCGAACAGAAAGGTTTTGTCTGCCAACATTATCTAACGTAAGGTGAGACAGGCCAGTGGTTCTCTGTTAGATATTAATCAACAGACGCTGGCATTCTATGCATTGCATTATTACGCAACGTTCGTCCATTGTCTGTCTGTTTTATGTGGTGCCCTGTGCCAGATTTGGCCAAGTCCTAGGCAGGAGCACTGGACAAAGTCTGACCAATGGCCTTGGTCAGATAGAGGAAAGAGCGCGGGGTCGAATCCCGCTTGCAGCATTGAAACATGAATATCCTTGCCGATCTCTGACAATCCATGTTGTTTTGGACGGCCTTGGTTTTTACCTTTCCTTCCCCCTCCCAGCACACAACGAAAAGAAGTAGAACTAGAAGAAAAAGCGCCTTATAATGGATTTTGATGGAATTTTGTTCTTCACTTGGATAACATTTTGATTGCTGCAGAAAAAATAGTGTTTCCGCTATCACACTTATATAAAGTAACTTCTGGCTAATTTTGAAAACTGGATTTTCTGAAGAAAAGTGCAGTAAATTGAATTTGATGAAATCGTTTTCACTTACGGCTGTTTGGATGTTGCAGAAAAAACTAAAACGTTGTTTTTGTCTGGCTTTTTAAATATACCTTCTGATTGATTGACCTTCTTCTTCTTCTTCTTCCTCTTCTTCTTCTTTCTCCTCCTCCTCTTCTCTACAGTTTGTTTCTTGGTTTCTGTCTGCCCCGTCATCTGGTCCCAACTTATTGGTCTCAATTGGTTGCCTGGAGGAGACGTGGAGAACTATCCCCTTAGTCCCCCCCCCCCCCCCCCCCCCAATGATCCAAGACACATACGCGCACGTACACACTCGCACGCGCGCGCACACATGCAAACACATTCACATGTGCACGCACGCACGCACACATGGACGCGCGCACTGGCACCATTCTCTCGCTCGCTTTCTCACATTTGTGTGTGTGTTTGCGCGCGCGTGTGTGTGTGTGTGACAAATCTAAAAATATTTCTGAACTTTGTGTGTGTAACTTCTTCAATTTAACGTCTGTGTGTGTGTGTGTGTGTGTGTGTGTGTGTGTGTGCTTGTGCGTGCGTGCATGCGTGCGTTATTGCAAGTGATGGTGTTTGGGGGTCGTCTGTGGGGAGCACTCGTCTTGGGGCCCTTGAAGCCCTGTAAACGCGCCCAGTGTACTTTTGGCTGGGTAGGTGGGTGGCTGGGTCATATCAAAAAGCCTGAATATGCTCGCACTCCGCAGCTGACTTCGCGAAGCCGGGTATTTTGGCTCCCATCATTTCACATACACTACAGCTGGGGATCATTGTGAACTCACTCACTGCCTACAACAACACTAACACATCCCACCTTCCACCTTTTCACCTTCCAGGTGGGAAGTGGGAAAGTTGGCTTCATTCTTTGCAAGGTTTGTAGGCTGCAAAGTTATCACTCTTTGAGAGAGAGAGAGAGAGAGAGAGAGAGAGAGAGAGAGAGAGAGAGAGAGAGAGAGAGAGTCGTTGGTGAAATGCCGGTAGAAACCATTCTCCAACACCAACTGTGAGCTTTAATTGTACTTGATCTAATCTGTATTAATGAAAACACAGTAAGCACGCCAAAATTATCAGATTTTGCTCCATGTAAGTAAAACAATATTTTCATTCACTTTGAAGGGCAAACGTTGACGAGGCAAATGAGAGGAGAGAGAGAGAGAGAGAGAGAGAGAGAGAGAGAGAGAGAGAGAGAGAGAGAGAGAGAGAGAGAGAGAGAGAGAGAGAGAGAGAGAGAGAGAGAGAGAGAGAGACCGTGCAGGCCATAGCCCATCTTGATCGGGCGTGTGAACATAGACATGTTTGAATGAGAAAATCAAATTACGTTGTAAATGTATCGTCAAGTAGTGTTACTGTTAGATTAAAAATGATTTGTATGACCATGAAACCCATGAAATGATGCACCTCCTCATGGTTGAAGGCATTCATTGATGACCATAATTTGGAAAGGGCAGGGGATCTTTAAAAAACATTTTTTTAAACGTTCATGAATATGGCTTAGCACTAGACATGAATTTGAATTTCCAATGAATTGAATTTTCCATGTACATCTCAGATGCGTGAGTAATCATCTTGATGTATTAGTTCACTTCGTCCTTTGATTTGTCTGTTGACTCGCTTTTCTTGTTTTCAGGTTTCTAGTTTCAGTTTTATTTCATGAGCACATCGTGATCAAATCGGTGTGGGCTTATTTCTTTATGCCAATAAATATTTTGTTTTGAAAAAAAAGTGATCACTCTTTGTAACATTTAGGCTTTTTGGTCACATGCCTCGAGAGAAAATGAGGGAATCTATCATTTGATCTCTTTCCTTTCTACTTCTATCGTCTGGGTTTGAAGTGAAGTGAGCTTCTCACGTCTGATAGGTTTCTGTCACTGTTGTATTAAATGTTGTTTGTTGGGATGGCTGGGGATTGCGGGAGGTGAGGGGGGGGGGGGGGTGTATAAGAATGAGAGTTTACTAGGTTATTAGAGGACTAGTAACATATTCGGGGGAGGTGGGAGAGAGGGAGGGAGGTCAGAGAGCGAGAGAAGGGGTGATGGGTCAGAAAGAGAAATGGGAGTGGGTAGAGGGGAGATGGGGAGAGAGAGGGGGGGGGGGGATTTGCATCATTTGGAAATAAAAAGTATGGTGGGATGTGTGGGTGTCACTTTGGTCTATTTCTGACTCAGAAATAGCGCTCGGTCATGATATTGCTATCATTTTGTTATGATGGAGATCTTTCTCGGTGTCCAAGATTATGTCCTGTGAACTAGGAAAATAATCATTATCGAAAGGGGGAAAACAATCTAGCCAAATCACGATTATTTTGTGTTGTCAGAGTGCATCACCTTAGTGATTTAGTGTTACGATTATTGTGTAAATAGTGAGGTTTGTTATTGATTTTGTGGATGAGGGAGATAGAGGGGAGGGGGGGGGGGGCAGAGAGACAGAAAAAGAGAGAGGGGGGGGGGGGGGGGGGGGGAGGGAGAGAGATTTTGACTCAGTCTTCCAATCATTCTTTATGCCATAAAAATGGGGGGGGGTGGGGGGGCGGGGGGGTGGGGGGGGGGGGGGGGGGGGGGGGGGGGGGGGGGGGGGGGGGGGGGGGGTAAAAAGCGAGAGATTGATGAATACACCAGTAAGCGAAACCCGAAGTTCATCAATTTGACAGAATTAAATTTAGGATTGCCTAGCTCACATTCGAGCTCTAATCAAAATGGATGGTCATAATATATAAAAATATAACCTGCGTGCTCTCTGAAACCGCCTACAATATGGATGGCCTCCGGATAGAAATGTGGCTATGATGTAAAGGTCATATTATGGGGAAACAGAATCAGGCAGATGAGATTTTTTTTTTAAATGAAAAAAGGCACAAAAATGGCAAAAGGTCAAGTCATATTTCTAATCATCCTTCTGCTCTCTTCTGTCCGAGTTAAGGTACGTACACATACACGTGGAGATTCCGTGCGGAAACCCGTGCGCAATCCGAAAATAAGTAAAAGAAAGAAGGGTAAAGATTTGCGTACGTGTCCGTATTTCCCCTAATCCGTAAATTTTTACCCTTCTTTCTTCTACTTGTTTACGGATTGCGCATGGGATTTCCACATGAACTGTGTACGGGGCCTTATAAGTTATGCCAGTAGCGGTCATATTGTTGTGCCTGGAAAAATTTAGAAAGTAAATGAACACATGAACACTTCACTCTCATCTCGACCTCACTCTCTCTCAACTCTCGTTTCTCTCTCCTCTCTCCTCTCATCTCTCTCTCTCTCTCTTTGCTCTCTCTCATCCTCCACTCTCAGCTCGGATCTCGTCTCTCTCTCTCTCTCTCTATCTATCTCTCTCTCTGTTTACGTGCACGCGCACAATTATTTTTGCTTGTGTGTGTGTGTGTGTGTGCATACCTAATGGTCACATATGTATGTCAAAGAAGAGCTAGTCTGTTAGTCTCGATGCTGAAACGCAAGTGAGATGAGAGAGGGAGAGAGAGAGAGAGAGAGAGAGAGAGAGAGAGAGAGAGAGAGAGAGAGAGAGAGAGAGAGAGAGAGCCGGGGGGGGGGGCGGAAAATAATTGGGCCATTTTGCACATGATGATTGATGTTGCACTTAATTCCCGCCATTAATTGTTACGCTCTCTACCCAACGCTCGTTTTTGTGTGTTGAGATGGAGAGAACGTAATATAACACAAAAAGAGAGGAATGCACCGAATAAGAAAATTAATTGGCCCGATGAACCCAGCAACGGGGCAAATGGGATCGCTTTTTTGTTAGAAAAATTTCTATTACCCCCCCTGCTTCATTTGATCTGATCCCCCCCACCCCCCATCCCGACCCCCCACTCATTTCAGTTCTGGACCAGAGAGAGAGAGAGAGAGAGAGCACGCACACACACGCACCCATCCGAATATATGTACACAAAGTAGAGCAATGCCAGAAAACATGCACGCTCGCGCGCGCACGCGCGCACACGCACACACGCACGCACGCACACGCACACACACACACACACACACACACACACACACACCACACACACACACACACACACACAAAAAAAAAACTCCCTTGGGTGCACACCCAATGAGAGACTTAGTGGGATTGTTTTCACGCCAGAGGGCATGACGCTCGTGTGGGGCTAATCCTCTCTATATTCTTAGTTGGGGATAAAGAAAATGAGAGAGAGTGAGTAGTCCCACCATCTCTCTCTCTCTCTCTTACTACGCCCAACTAAGAAAATCGCGTGCATTGACTGCCCTCTGACGTGACAAATATCGCCATAAGTCAACCATTAACCCCTTCGCCGCCAG
>JAGGCT020002254.1:0-25000 GCA_017654935.2 Phymorhynchus buccinoides
GCATGAGAGGATCATGGCAGACAATGGTAATGGAAAACATGAGGGGATTGTGGCAGACAATGGTAGTGGAAAGCATGAGGGGATTGTGGCAGAATGGTAGTGGAAAGCATGAGGGGATTGTGGCAGACAATGTGAGGGGATCGTGGCAGACAGAGCTTTTACCAATGCCGTTTTTTCACGTATCGGGGTATACCTCTAAGGCTCTTCGAGTGGAATGTCTGGGCTTTAAAATCTGTTTCATTATTATCGCCTGCAGGCGTTTGATACATTATCAGATCGAGTGCAGAAACTAAACGTTGTTACTTTCTAAATTAAGTAAATCGGCTTTAGTAGAACTTCGTAAAATTAAGGGCTGTTTACTCTACTCTTTTCAAGTAGTATTCTACTCAATTTGAACCTCTACTACTCTTACTTTTAATGAATAGGACTACACATTTCACACCAAAACTAATCATTTCAGCTATCCAGACTACTCAAGACTTGTGTAGGGGGTAACCAGATCTGCCTTTTGGTCTAGAAGCAACACTACGTCATATAAAATACATGGGGTTCTTTATTTCGAAGGCGCTTATGGGTTAAGAGTTTGGGGTATAGAATTGTTTTGTTTTGTATAGTTTGCTAACAAGAAAGTCTGGAGCTGTTTTACTGTTCACGAAATAAAGTGGCCTTTTCAAGTGTCGTTAGCAGTCAACCAAGTCATGTAATAAGAGACGTGTGTTAAGTCCTTCGCGACTTTGTCCTCTCGCGGATACCATGATCTACAATAAGCCTAGGGCCTCCCATAGCCATATATATTCTTGATTAGCATGTCGCAACCTATTCAGATCCTGAATTTTGAACCGCCAGTGCAAACCTCCGCCAAGGAAGACTCACAAAACCGAAATTCCCTTCCTTCATGTCCGAGCTGTATCTCTTGAACCAGTGGGTAGAATGGCTTCAAATTGTCTGTGGTAATATAACATGGCAAGTAATTAAATTAATATTTGCAATAAATACAAAAAAAGCAGAAACAGGGTAATTGTAGACTAATGTGCACAAGGACAAAAAGGCCGCGAGAGGACTTAACAGACGTGTAATGTAATATTCCCCATAACACAATTAAAACATACTGATCCTATCCAAATAACAATAGAGACTGGACAAGGACTTTAAGAGTTCATCGAATTCGGGCAATACATACCGGCGATTTACTTCTAGGAAATCGGAGCTTTGCTTTGTAACTTTTTTTTCTATCTCCTGATCCAGCATTACGTTACACGATGTACTGTATGTAAGCATTGTTCGGTCACCGTTCGCTGCCCTCAGGTTTTTCCGAGCGTGGGAAATCCGCATTCCTATCACTGGTGAGAAATACTTTGGGGCAACTCGTGAGGTGATAGCGAGAACATTGTTTCTTGTATGATGGTATTATGTATCCAAGATGACCTTTATCGTATTTGGACAGCAGGAACCTTTTTATTTTATTTTATTGAACATGTACCTTCTCTCTCTTCTGATTTTGGGTGCTTTTTCTGTAATGTGGTTTAAACAACTTTTTTAAAATTTCAATGTCAAGTAACAACAAATACAATAAATACCCTGTACTGTGTTGTGCACTCTCCCACGTGCACACATCCACAGAAACACAATCAGCTGCAACATAGAAACACACACACACACACACACACACACACACACACACACACACACACACACACACACATATATATATATATATACATACACACACACAAAACACATATACACACACACACGCGCGCGCGTTTATGCATACAGACACGCGCGCATGTATGCACACATAAGGAGCAAACAAACAAGCTTTGCTTTGCAAAAACCGGAATAAAAAATCTTTGGTACAATACTGCGTACATAGCACACAGGACTCCACCCTGCCTATATTTTATTTTAATTTAGCTCTCGAAAGCCCCGACCCTGACCCTTTACTGTGGGCTCTCCCCCCCCCCCCCCCCCCCCCCCCCCCCCCACCCCCCACCTGCAACCCTTACCTCTTCTCCCAGTCTCACTCCCCCCACCCCCCCACCTGCAACCCTTACCTCTTCTCCCAGTTTCACTCCCCCCCACCCCCCACCTGCTACCCTTACCTCTTCTCCCAGTCTCACTCCCCACACCCCCACCCCCACCTGCTACCCTTACCTCTTCTCCCAGTCTATACTTGGCGCTCTACTACAGCAACATGGATTAAAGGCACAACTGGAGTATTTAAGAGCCGATCCCAGGAATCGGCGCGCTGGCTTTAAGCACAAGACAAAATACACGTAGAGGAGGAGTGGGGGTGCTAAGGGGGCGAATGACGGGGCGGGCAGGGTATTAAAGCAGCCTGGGCAAGAAAGTTCGAAATCGACTTATACATAAATGTTCAGACAACTGATCGCTTCTCAGCCTTTTGGCTAAGACAGTGATTCAGGAACATAAATTTTTGTTTATACCTGGTTGGTTTGTTCAGCCCGTCGTACATGGCGAAAGCCGATACGCGACGTTAAACTGAACTTCCATCCAAAGTTCGAAGGGAAAAAACTGACCCGACCACCCACCAGTGCTGCTAACGAGGCAGGAGGAAAGCATGGTCAACAGAAAGAGCATGTTGGATGACCCAAAGGCTTGTTGACTCACAGAATGCTTGCCACACATTTCTCGATTCAACCTCCTTTCGCAAGTGTTCGTGAATACAAATGCGCGCACACGCGCACGCAAAACACACACACACACACACACACACACACACACACACACACACACACACACACACACACCCGTACATTTTGTTTTCATTGTACGCTATTGTCCTTGACGCAGTTTGGCTGTTAGAGTTGTCAAAACATTCCACCACTTTATTATTAAATATTATCATTCCTTCCTTCCCGCCACCCCCACCCCCCCCCCCCCCCCCCCCCCCTTACATCTTCGTCTCTATCTCTCCACCTATATCTAATCCCCACTACAAGTCCCTGGCTCCCTCACTTCCAAACCCAAACAAAGTTCACGTCATCGCCGAAGGGACATGTTGTTTCCGCCTGGCCTACATTGAAAGCTGGACGTACACTACTGTGTATAGAAATTAGAACACGTTTTGACCTGGATCTAGTACCTTACCTACCGCACACCGTTTGCCTTTCTTCTTTTACCGTCGGGCTTGTAGACTTTGTGCGGACTGTTTTGGTCAAAAGTACCGTTAGAAATTAATATAGCTGGGGACCTAGGTCCAGTGGGTGATAATTACAGCCATGTATTGAGGTCAAGATGGCTGGAGTGTTTTCGTCTTCACAACAGCCCTTTACCCGTGCTCTGCTAGGGGCGGGTTGGTAGGAATCTGGAATCTGTACCGTTAACGAGGTATGGCCAGTAGCTGTGGTCAGTGTTTATCCAGCTTGTGTGTGTATGTGCGCGCGCGCGCGTGTGTGTCTGTGTGTGTGTGTGTCACTGTGTGCGTGTGTGTATGTGAAGTGGAATCAAGGTGGGGGGAGGGGTAGGGGTAGTCGTGGGGTATTTTCCCTCTAGGAAGGAGAAACACTTCAATAAGCAAAATCAGTAAATTAACTAACACGTATACAGTCCACAGGGCAATAACGGTGGGGCTCGCGGGCAATAACGGTGGGACTCGCGGGCAATAACGATGGGGCTCGCGTTCTAGCAAAAACTACTGTCTGGTAGGCCTATCGGGCGGGGTGAGGCCTAGGAATATCATTGTTTGCACCGCAATGACGGTGTTTGGTGCAACCACCCCACCCCCACCCACCCCTGTCGCTGTTACCGTCTGAACTGTGATCGTCAGTCGACACACGAGTGACGCTGGAATGTGCGAGTTGTTGTTTTCTTCTTCTTCTCCCCAGCCTGTCTAGTCGGGGAATGCTATGGCGATGACTTTGTCGCCCCTAGCAAAATGGGGGCCGTGTTGATGTCACAGGAAGCGAGTCACGCAGTTAGCTAGGAGACGTCCCACGACATATTTGTTGCCGTTAATTTGGTTTTGGTTCTTCGATCTTTTGATCTCAATCTCCGCCTCCACGTTCTTCCTTCCACCTAATCTCACCCCTTTTCATTTGCATATTTGTAATTACATATTATTCCACCTAATCTCACCCCTTTTCATTTGCATATTTGTAATTACATATTATTCCACCTAATCTCACCCCTTTTTCTTTGCATATTTGTAATTGCATATTATTCCATCTAATCTCACCCCTTTTCATTTGCATATTTGTAACGAAATACAGCTGCACTTTTATACAAACTTCCTTGCACCATGGTACACCACCACACAAAATTTGAAGCGATTCTGTTCACTGGTTCACGAAATAAAGCTGGGGGAAAATTACATAGCCCAAAGAAGGAAATTTCAGTTTTCAAGGTCAAACTTCAAGGTAAAGGTCAGCACGGTGTTGATTAAGCTTCCTTTTCAAGCTGTCTACCCCTCTGCCAATTTTAATCAAAGTCCAAACAGTAGTTTTTAAGATAATCGATACACAGACACACACACGCACACGCACACACACACACACACACACACACACACACACACACACACACAAACCGATCGCAAAACCGCGGCCTCTGGCCGGGTAATTACGTGTTTCAAAGCCATCGTCTTGTACGTAAAGGCATTGAGCTAATAAACGTACAAGCATTCGCGCTATTACTATATTAGAACCTGTCAACACAACTGCAGGTTCGTGCTTCCCTGTGAATGGAAGAGAAGAGAAGAACGGAGGGATACATACATCTAAGGTTTGGTTCAAACTTATCCTGCATCACCAACAACAAGAGAGAAGACATTAATAGAAAGGAAGAGAAGAGAGGAAAGGAAGGATACATACATCTAAGGTTTGGTTCAAACTTATCCTGCATCACCAACAACAAGAGAGAAGACATTAATAGAAAGGAAGAGAAGAGAGGAAAGGAAGGATACATACATCTAAGGTTTGGTTCAAACTTATCCTGCATCACCAACAACAAGAGAGAAGACATTAATAGAAAGGAAGAGAAGAGAGGAAAGGAAGGATACATACATCTAAGGTTTGGTTCAAACTTATCCTGCATCACCAACAACAAGAGAGAAGACAAGGAAGAGAACGAATCAGAAATAAAAGAGTTACAATAATGAATATATGCAAATCCACACGTGCAACTGAAAGTCACCATCTGCAGAATACTCTACACATTCCCTACAACAGCAACAACCTCCACTACTCTAACTACTCTTCTTTTCTTCAAACCCCATTGAATTCTAAATACATATCAAGTTCTTCTAGAAGCGAGGTTTCTTTTAGAGCTTGATTGCATCACAGTTTTTGTAACTCATCATACATTAAACCTCAGGGCCGGACCTGCGACCAAATGATTCGTAAGGGGGGGGGGGGGGGGGTTCCGCGGGGAGTCCAGGGAGCTGAAAAGGTCCTGGGTTAGAAAAAAGAATTAAGGTATAGCGGCATTGTGGGCACCCAGGGGGCAAAGTCCCCGGAAACGTTTGCAATTGAATTATTATTAAAGCAGGATGTGAGCCATGTTCTTCCTGTTTACCCTTGTACAAGGTACATGCTTAGGTCAAGAGGGGTGTCCAGAAACCCTGGAAACCACCCTCAGATCCGCCCCTGATCTGTTTTTGACATGGCGTTTTAAACTATCGTTGTGTTTGGTGCGTTTTCAGACTGCAAGTTCATGCTGTACCCGCCTTCCATGATTGCGGCGGGCTGCATCGGGGTGGCTGTGAGGGGCCTGGGGATCTACTCCTCTGTGACGGAGGACCTGCACGCCGTCACCCGCATCGAACTGGTGGGTGCAATGAAATGGGAAAAGGTGGAACTGTAAATGAGGTTTCGGCACTTCTTATATCACGAGTTTCCCTACACTTTCATGTCATTGGGGGGGGGGGGGGGGGGGGTCATTTATTTTCTTTCTTTTTTTAGTCAACTATAAATTCTAATCTTATGTATGAAATATTGTCAGTTCTGAGCAGCAGACTATACTGATCACATAATCTTATCCCATCCTATGTACAGCTCTTTTCTAGAGGTAAACCTTTCTGCTGATTCGTCTTACAAGCGTGCTACAACTTCTCCGTACAACTACAAGTCACTGTCTGTTGCTAAAGGTTCCAGTAATCCATTGGGGGACACTGGTACAGTAAGGTTTCTCCTCCGTACAACTACAAGTCTTTGTCTGTTGCTAAAGGTTCCAGTAATCCATTGGGGGACACTGGTACAGTAAGGTTTCTCCTCCATACAACTACAAGTCTTTGTCTGTTGCTAAAGGTTCCAGTAATCCATTGGGGGACACTGGTACAGTAAGGTTTCTCCTCCATACAACTACAAGTCTTTGTCTGTTGCTAAAGGTTCCAGTAATCCATTGGGGGACACTGGTACAGTAAGGTTTCTCCTCCATACAACTACAAGTCTTTGTCTGTTGCTAAAGGTTCCAGTAATCCATTGGGGGACACTGGTACAGTAAGGTTTCTCCTCCATACAACTACACGTCTTTGTCTGTTGCTAAAGGTTCCAGTAATCCATTGGGGGACACTGGTACAGTAAGGTTTCTCCTCCATACAACTACACGTCTTTGTCTGTTGCTAAAGGTTCCAGTAATCCATTGGGGGACACTGGTACAGTAAGGTTTCTCCTCCATACAACTACAAGTCTTTGTCTGTTGCTAAAGGTTCCAGTAATCCATTGGGGGACACTGGTACAGTAAGGTTTCTCCTCCATACAACTACACGTCTTTGTCTGTTGCTAAAGGTTCCAGTAATCCATTGGGGGACACTGGTACAGAGAGGAACAAGGGTTACTAGGAAAACAACAGCTGTTAAGTCCTCTCATGCACTTTTTGTCCTCATGTGCACATTAGTCTAAAATGAACCTGTTTGTATGTATTGCAAGTATTTATTTCATTACTCGCCATGTTACATTGCTTGCCACACGAAATGTGAAGCCATTCTACCCACTGGTTCATGAGATACAGCTCGGACATGAAAAGAAGGAAATTTCGGTTTTGATAGTCTTCCTTGGCGGAGGTTTGCACTGGCGGTTCAACATAGGATCTGAATAGGTTGTGACATGCTGATCAAGAATATATGGTTATAGGAGACCGACCCTAGGCTTATTGTAGGTCATGGTATCCGCGAGAGGACAAATGTTGGCGAGAGGACTTAACAAACGACATTGTTTTCCAAAACCGAGAGCAAGTATTTTGTTCTTGAAAATGAAGACAAATGATGACAAGTAGCAACATTTTCTGTTCTTCTAATCTAACCCATGTCCTGTGTGCGTTGTTTCCCACCAGGAGTGCTTGTTATGTGCCATTAGCTACTTCTAATCTAACCCAATGTCCTGTGTGCGTTGCTTCCCACCAGGAGTGCTTTATATGTGCCATTAGCTACTTCTAATCTAACCCAAAGTCCTGTGCGCGTTGTTTCCCACCAGGAGTGCTTGTTATGTGCCATTAGCTACTTCTAATCTAACCCAATGTCCTGTGTGCGTTGTTTCCCACCAGGAGTGCTTGTTATGTGCCATTAGCTACTTCTAATCTAACCCAATGTCCTGTGTGCGTTGTTTCCCACCAGGAGTGCTTGTTATGTGCCATTAGCTACTTCTAATCTAACCCAATGTCCTGTGTGCGTTGTTTCCCACCAGGAGTGCTTGTTATGTGCCATTAGCTACTTCTAATCTAACCCAATGTCCTGTGTGCGTTGTTTCCCACCAGGAGTGCTTGTTATGTGCCATTAGCTACTTCTAATCTAACCCAATGTCCTGTGTGCGTTGTTTCCCACCAGGAGTGCTTGTTATGTGCCATTAGCTACTTCTAATCTAACCCAATGTCCTGTTTGCGTTGCTTCCCACCAGGAGTGCTTGTTATGTGCCATTAGCTACTTCTAATCTAACCCATGTCCTGTGTGCGTTGTTTCCCACCAGGAGTGCTTGTTATGTGCCATTAGCTACTTCTAATCTAACCCAATGTCCTGTTTGCGTTGCTTCCCACCAGGAGTGCTTGTTATGTGCCATTAGCTACTTCTAATCTAACCCAATGTCCTGTGTGCGTTGCTTCCCACCAGGAGTGCTTGTTATGTGCCATTAGCTACTTCTAATCTAACCCAAAGTCCTGTGTGCGTTGTTTCCCACCAGGAGTGCTTGTTATGTGCCATTAGCTACTTCTAATCTAACCCAAAGTCCTGTGTGCGTTGTTTCCCACCAGGAGTGCTTGTTATGTGCCATTAGCTACTTCTAATCTAACCCAATGTCCTGTGTGCGTTGTTTCCCACCAGGAGTGCTTGTTATGTGCCATTAGCTACTTCTAATCTAACCCAATGTCCTGTGTGCGTTGTTTCCCACCAGGAGTGCTTGTTATGTGCCATTAGCTACTTCTAATCTAACCCAAAGTCCTGTGTGCGTTGTTTCCCACCAGGAGTGCTTTATATGTGCCATTAGCTACTTCTAATCTAACCCAATGTCCTGTGTGCGTTGTTTCCCACCAGGAGTGCTTTATATGTGCCATTAGCTACTTCTAATCTAACCCATGTCCTGTGTGTGTTGCTTCCCACCAGGAGTGCTTGTTATGTGCCATTAGCTACTTCTAATCTAACCCAATGTCCTGTGTGCGTTGTTTCCCACCAGGAGTGCTTGTTATGTGCCATTAGCTACTTCTTATCTAACCCAATGTCCTGTGTGCGTTGTTTCCCACCAGGAGTGCTTGCGGGCGTGCCAGGAGTCCATCGAGCAGATCATCACCCACAACCTCAAGCTGCTGCTCATGGAGAATCAGGCTGGGGGGTCCAGCCCTGCCGGAGGTGAGGGGGTCCTAGGGGCAGCATCCACTGGTGCCAAGGGGGGTCCCCACTCTGTTGGGGAAGAACAGCAGTCCACCACCCCCACCGACGTGCGCGACATCAACCTCATGGCCGTCGACAACCAGAACCTCTTCCTCGTCGGCCACCCCCATCAACAGCACCAACAACAGCCTCAGTATCAGCAGCTTCAACAACAGTAGAAGAAAGGAGTTTTGTATTTAAAAAAACAATAAAAAACCCAGCTGAAACTGTAACAAAAGGAAATTCAAAAGCTAAAGAATAATACTAAACCAAAAAAAGAAAAAGAAAATTAAAAATAGCAAACGGTTGAAACCGTACTGTGTTTGTTTAGTTTATAGGTTTTGGAATCATACTCGTGTGTCATGATTCTTGATCTGAATTGTAGCAATTACTCTGTGGTAGAGTTTGTCACATTCGTGCATGTAAAGAAAAAAGAAAAAAAACACCCCCTCAAAAAACAAACAAACAAAAACCGCTATGTGATGGAATGGAAGAAAGGATACCTTTGTTTGAAAGCGAGAACTGAGCTAATAAATGCATGTGTGCCTGTATGTGTGTGTGTGTGTGTGTGTGTGTGTGTGTGTGCCTGTATGTGTGTGTGTGTGTGTGCCTGTATGTGTGTGTGTGTGTAGACAGATCTGTTTTATACTTATAGTGCTGTCAGATTGTTGAACTGGAATGCAAATATATAGACTTTATACTTGTACGCATGTGAACATTCATCACAAAGTTTCATGAAACTTAAGACGAATGGAAAAAAAAAAGTGTTTGACTGCAGAAGAGCGATTTTATTGTCTACAATGATGCGTTTTCTTAACTGGCAGATAACATGTCTCTGCCCCATGTTCGTTATGACATGACAATACATAATGACACCTGACAGACAGACAGACATTGATGATCCAAACAGAACATGTCTCTGCCCCATGTTCGTTATGACATGACAATACATAATGACACCTGACAGACAGACAGACATTGATGATCCAAACAGAACATGTGCATTGTCTCTGCCCCATGTTCGTTATGACATGACAATACATAATGACACCTGACAGACAGACAGACATTGATGATCCAAACAGAAAAGTTTGCACTGCATGCTGATAGAAACAGCCCAGCAGCTTGAGCTAAACATAACAGCAATGCGAAAGAAATGTCACAGTAAGCGAATTATCGTCTGAGACGAAAGCGAGTTTTTGGAGGGTGTTTGTCCTGTAAAGTTAACATTAATGGGTGTGTTATGTTGGCAAGATGTGGCTTAAGGGTGTGCTATGTTGGCAAGATGTGGCTTAAGGGTGTGTTATGTTGGCAAGATGTGGCTTAAACACGCATGAACCTGTAAGTGGGGAGCTTAGAATCTTAAAGGGGCACCCTGGCATGAGTTTTTGTAAGAAACAAGTCGAGATCACCAGGAAAACACCCTTTACAGAGATTGCAACACTCACTTTGCTCTGGTTTCCTAGAAGTCAAATCGGCGATTACTCCTTGGCGGAGGTGCTGGAAGTCAAATTATTTCACCCAAAGAGAAGATGTGTGCCGTCTTTCTAATGGCCACCAAATCGTTTGCACGAAATGTTCGCAATACAAGCGTTTTTATTTATTTATTTATTTTTAATTTTTAAATTTTATACAGTTTATCTAAAGGAAATAGCTCCAATGTTGTTTTTTACTGCACTGCAAAAAAAAAGAAAACGCTTCAACCACAATGAGTGACCTCCACCCACCCCGTCCAAAATGGCTTCTCTCTCCGGTATTTCCGCCAAGGAGGAATCGCCGATTTGCCGATTTAATTTCTAGGAAACCAGAACAAAGTGAGTGTTCTGATCCTTGAAAAGGCTGTCTTTCTGGTGATCTCGACGTGTTTCTGGCAAAAACTCATCCGTCAGGGTGGCTCTTTAATGAAGAGAAATAGCTTTGTGTAGGGAAGAATCCAAAGTTGAATGGACTGGGAGTTAAAGTTGGAAAGAGCCGGGAGAGTTTAGGAAGTTGTGTGTTGGTTTCTGTGCACACGAGGGCAGTAGAAAGGAAAGTTGTATATATCGGACGTTATGTGATGGACGTTTGAAATCATCCTCAAGCGGCTACATTACAACACAAATGTGATAACCCTAGTGGACCATTGCTTGTTTCCTGACGACATAGGAGTATGGCATAAACCTTCGAGGGAGAGAGAGAGAGAGTGTGTGTCATGCTGCGCTATGTATGACTATGCTATGTTGTTTTGGCATAAACCTTCGAGGGAGAGAGAGAGAGAATGTGTGTGTCATGCTGCGCTATGTAGGATTATGCTATGTTGTTTTGGCATAAACCTTCGAGGGAGGGAGAGAGAGAGTGTGTGTGTCATGCTGCGCTATGTATGATTATGCTATGTTGTTTTTTCGATAATGAAAAAAAAGACTGAAGACTGTGATTATGGTCTTTCTGTTGAAAGGCTTTCTATTTTTTTACGAAACAAAATGTGTTCAGAGACCGAGGGACCAAGTTTCTTTTGAAAAGGGACTGTTTGCAGCTGTTCATTTTTTTAAACTTGATATTCATGGTTATCAACAACAAAAAAGCTTCATTCTTTTTCTTCTTCTTTTTTATCTTTCATATTCCATCAGTTGATTATTTTTAAAGTCATTTCACTGTTTGGGGGAAGAAACGTTCTTCAGAGCAGTGAAAGAAATGAAAAAAATCTTGATTTAGTGAATTTTGTTGGTATGTATAATGTACAGCATACACTTTTAGCGATCGTCTATAGACTGTTCTAACATAAGCTTTATTTTATCATGTCATTGACAATTATAAAGAATGCAATGATATTGTGTGGTTCTTGAAATATTATATATACTGAGGATGGGATGGGGGAGGTGTGTGTTAAGGGTGAGAAGTGGGGTAAGTTATCTATTTTGTTACGCTAAATACATGTATCACATCATGATGGGTGAATCATAGTTTAATGTTTTGGGTTAACTTTGTTCACATCATAAGCTGAGTTTTTAAGTTTTGTTTACATGAATCGTTAATATAATAATTACACATAATTACCTTTTCATTTGAACTTCTGGATTTTATTTATTTGTTTTGGATGTGTAAACTGTATGTAGCCATCCTGCTGCTAGGCACGTAGATTGGAGCATAACCTGCTTTATTGCGGAACGTTTCTTTTGACATTTTATTCATATTTATCTTCAAACCTATCAATATATTAGTTTTATGAGTTTTTAAGTTTTACACTTGTAACTGTTGTCTCTCTCTCTCTCTCTCTCTCTCTCTCTCTCTCTCTCTCTCTCTCTCTCTCTCTCTCTCTCTCTCTCTCTCTCTCTCTCTCTCTCTCTCAAATGGTAACTTGCCCAGTTTGCTTTTTGTGCTGAAGGTTTTGGTTGTTTCAGCGGATGTTTCCTCACTGTTGACCTTGTGACCTTGTGACCCACTCTGACGTTGACTGCACAACAACCTAGCAGTTTCACAGCTAGTGTGCTCTACTCTGACTGTGCAAACAAAACATTTCCGAGCTCCATCATTATTAATCAGCATTGTCGTCATCATCCACTCTAACCGCCGCGCCGTGATCATTGACATTGTCATCATCATCGTCATCTTCTTGGCTGCCGCCTTTCCTTTCTCTTCTCCAGCTTCTGTGTTCTGCCTACACGATGTGTTCAGGTATCAGGCGCCCGTCCCAGTGAATGTGAACGTCCGTGGTGGTGGTGGTTGCTATTATTATTATTGTTATATAATATCATTGTTGGCCTTCTTGAACGCTTTCACTTTCACTGTTTCAGCAAGGATAATGAAAAACCTACCACCTTGGGGTATACAAGATAGCAAGCCTGGCAGCAGTAGTGCGAGTTATTATTGTAATACGTATTAAGTCGGTAGATTCTTCCTTTCCTTGCTTGCACTCTCAATATTATGTTCATCTGATCAACTGGCTCGGTGAATTAGCTATCAAGCTTTCAGGTTTTAGATGGAGCTGGATGATATGAGATTATGAAACCTTACCTGATTGCAGATTTTGAGTTAAAATTCGTTTTCTATAAAACTTTATACTGGTTCATTGTCTTTTATGGACATGACCGTTGAAGAAAAATTGGATTTATCGCGTTTATAAGAGTAAGAATGGATGGGGGGGGGGGGGGGGGGGGGGCAGGGGGGGGGGGGGGGGGGGGGGGGGGGGGGGGGGGGGGGGGGGGGGCGGTGGGGGGGGGGGGCAAAGGAGGGGTACCTAGGGTGGGGGAATCATTGTGATGAGCTAAGTTAAGGAAATGGTCTTGATGCCTTCCTCGAACAGTGATGGTCGCTCTGAAGTGACCGAAAGTTCTGAAGTGGTCGTTTGTTTGCTTATGACTTTGTTGGTTATTGATGATTATTTAGTTAGTTTTGTCTTCGTTTCTGAAGATATGTCTCGTCTGCGAGTGTCAACGATCTTTTGAGCGTCAACCATATTCTATGTGGCCAGTGCTTCTCGTCGCACTATAAGGGTGTGTGTTTTCGACAGTGCCCGTTGCCAGCTTTGTCTTGGCACAGGCACCCTTGCACCCACAGTTTTGACCATTTTTCTTACTATGACCCAAAAATTTTTTAGTATCTCGCTGGTATGCACCCTTGAAGGTAGTTCTTACCCACAATGTTAGTATCTCGGTGGTGTGCACCCTTGAAGGTAATTCTTACCCACAATGTTAGTATCTCGGTGGTGTGCACCCTTGAAGGTAGTTCTTACCCACAATGTTAGTATCTCGGTGGTGTGCACCCTTGAAGGTAATTCTTACCCACAATGTTAGTATCTCGCTGGTATGCACCCTTGAAGGTAGTTCTTACCCACAATGTTAGTATCTCGGTGGTGTGCACCCTTGAAGGTAGTTCTTACCCACAATGTTAGTATCTCGGTGGTGTGCACCCTTGAAGGTAGTTCTTACCCACAATGTTAGTATCTCGGTGGTGTGCACCCTTGAAGGTAGTTCTTACCCACAATGTTAGTATCTCGGTGGTGTGCACCCTTGAAGGTAGTTCTTACCCACAATGTTAGTATCTCGGTGGTGTGCACCCTTGAAGGTAGTTCTTACCCACAATGTTAGTATCTCGGTGGTGTGCACCCTTGAAGGTAGTTCTTACCCACAATGTTAGTATCTCGGTGGTGTGCACCCTTGAAGGTAGTTCTTACCCACAATGTTAGTATCTCGGTGGTGTGCACCCTTGAAGGTAGTTCTTACCCGCTTTGTCTAAAATCACTATTTGTGTGAAAAGACATTAAATTAAAGATTCATTCATGACATTCATTCTTACCCGTTTGTTGACATCTCTTGGACCATATAAACAGATATACATGGCTCCCAGGGACCCCCGTTTGGGGGGCTATGAAGTACTATAATTCTGGAGGACCCCCTAAAAGAATGTACAGGGGGTCCCAGGGATGCACTATCAAAATCCCTTTCAGCATTAGCAATGCCACTGGGACCCTCTATCCCGCCTCTAGCACCCTCTATACTGTAAGTGAAGGAGTCCCTGGGACCCCTTGATTTGCGGGACGATTGGGAGCTCTGGGTATATTTGAGAGAGAGAGAGAATCGGTTATTTACTTTATGCAAATTACAGAGATAATTTAAAATGGAGCCTGATTTGAATGCCGCACTGTACATAGATTAGAGAGAGAGAGACAGGAAAACTAGTACCAGTAAGATTAGAGAGAGAGACAGGAAAACTAGTACCAGTAAGATTAGAGAGAGAGAGACAGGAAAACTAGTACCAGTAAGATTAGAGAGAGAGAGAGAGACAGGAAAACTAGTACCAGTAAGATTAGAGAGAGAGAGAGAGACAGGAAAACTAGTACCAGTAAGATTAGAGAGAGAGAGAGACAGGAAAACTAGTACCAGTAAGATTAGAGAGAGAGAGAGAGACAGGAAAACTAGTACCAGTAAGATTAGAGAGAGAGAGAGACAGGAAAACTAGTAGCAGTAAGATTAGAGAGAGAGAGAGACAGGAAAACTAGTACCAGTAAGATTAGAGAGAGAGAGAGACAGGAAAACTAGTACCAGTAAGATTAGAGAGAGAGAGACAGGACAACTAGTACCAGTAAGCCAGTGGTGCGTGAGTGGTTTTAATTTATCCTCTGGGCTGACTGAGCGGGCAAGTGAAGAGAAGAAAAGTGAGTAGGCAAATGAAGAGAACTAGGAGAAATAAAGATGTATGGAAGATCTGTAAAGATAAACTTGTGTTAAAAAACAAAACAAAAGCTAATCTGTAAAGTTATACATTTAAAATTGTGAATTTTCCATTTGCATCCATCCCCCTCTTTTCTGGTCAGTCCCCTCTCCTAACGAGTTCATGTTGTTTGGGTTGTTTTTGTTTTCCATACGTTATGTTGACAGATTATGCTCTTTATGTTTATTATAATGCTAATACAGAAAGGCATACTCATGATACTGCACATAATGGACTCGTTTCTCTTGTCTTTGATCGTTATTGTCATGTTGTTGTTGTAGAAGGTTGTATGTGTGGTGGATTTGGGGGACCAATAAATGCATTTGTCACCCAGCACCACGACTGGGACATTAAGTGTCAAACTGACCATTCTGAGAAAACTATACAGTTGAAAACGTAAGGCAATTATCTTTCTAATGATACAAGAATAATTCTTGCATCTTTTCCCGTTCCAGAGACCATTTAAAGTAAGTAGGGTGAGTGTCTGCCATTTTGAGAAAACACCGTTTTTGCTGTAGAAAATGCATTGACCTGCTCGTTTTAAAACACTTGTAAGACCATTTGGAGACGATTTTAAAGGTTATCCTTTATAAATATGAAAGATAAGATGTTAGAGAACACACAAATATCCTTGACTTAAAATTGACAACAATTAGATTTTTGACTTTGCAAGCCCTGTTGTAAGAAACTAGCGTAGTGACTTAATGTCCCTTTCGTAGTGCTGGGTCACATTTGTTATTCGTTTTTTTCCGCTTAATCTTTCTACTAATCAGTTCATGTCCTTACTTGATCCTTCTACATCACGCTCCCGTGGACACCCACTTCTCTGCAACTGTCCTGTCCAGCTTCCTTCACCCGTGGACCCCCAATTCTCTGCAGCTATCCTGTCCAGCTTCCTTAGACATCCACTTCTCTGCAACTGTCCTGTCCAGCTTCCTTCACCCGTGGACCTCCAATTCTCTGCAGCTATCCTGTCCAGCTTCCTTCACCCGTGGACACCCACTTATCTGCAACTGTCCTGTCCAGCTTCCTCCCTTAGACACCCACTTATCTGCAACTGTCCTGTCCAGCTTCCTCCCTTAGACACCCACTTCTCTACAGCTATCCTGTCCAGCTACCTTCCTTAGACACCCACTTCTCTGCAACTGTCCTGTCCAGCTTCCTCCTCTGCAACTGTCCTGTCCAGCTTCCTCCCTTAGACACCCACTTCTCTGCAACTGTCCTGTCCAGCTTCCTCCCTTAGACACCCACTTCTCTGCAACTATCCTGTCCAGCTTCCTTCACCCGTGGACACCCGCTTCTCTGCAGCTATCCTGTCCAGCTTCCTCCCTTAGACACCCACTTCTCTGCAACTATCCTGTCCAGCTTCCTCCCTTAGACACCCACTTCTCTGCAACTATCCTGTCCAGCTTCCTCCCTTAGACACCCACTTCTCTGCAACTATCCTGCCCAGCTTCCTCCCTTCACCCGTGGACACCCACTTCTCTGCAACTATCCTGTCCAGCTTCCTCCCTTAGACACCCACTTCTCTGCAACTATCCTGTCCAGCTTCCTCCCTTAAGACACCCACTTCCCTGCAACTGTCCTGTCCAGCTTCCTCCCTTGCACACCCACTTCTCTGCAACTATCCTGTCCAGCTTCCTTCCTTAGACACCCACTTCTCTGCAACTATCCTGTCCAGCTTCCTCCCTTAGACACCCACTTCTCTGCAACTATCCTGTCCAGCTTCCTTCCTTAGACACCCACTTCTCTGCAACTATCCTGTCCAGCTTCCTCCCTTAGACACCCACTTCTCTGCAACTATCCTGCCCAGCTTCCTCCCTTCACCCGTGGACACCCACTTCTCTGCAACTATCCTGTCCAGCTTCCTCCCTTAGACACCCACTTCTCTGCAACTATCCTGTCCAGCTTCCTCCCTTAGACACCCACTTCTCTGCAACTATCCTGTCCAGCTTCCTCCCTTAGACACCCACTTCTCTGCAACTATCCTGTCCAGCTTCCTCCCTTCACCCTGATCAAGCGGAGATTTTGAAACCTCTGCGTTGAACCCTTGTTGTAAATAGTTTTGTTTTTAGATTTCCGTCTGTGAGTTTTCGAATTCTATCTGCCCAACTGTGTGGAGCGAAAGAAAAGACGAGATGTAATAACAGGATTGTGCTGTGTGGTTTATGACGAGCGTGATGACGATGGTTTGAAATAACGATGGGTGAGGATGAAAGTCCAGGATAAGATTGAAGAGTATTAATATTGTGATGGTTGGGGCAGCTTGGGAGTGTTTTTAGATCCTTGATCAGTGTACGCTTTTCGTTGAATGTTCCTTGACTTGGAGCATACCAGAGGAAAGTTGGTCTTAAAGGGACACCCTGACGGATGAGTGTTTTCAACTTTTGCAAGAAACACGTCGAGATCACCAGGAAAACACCCTTTACAGAGGTCGAAACACTCACTTTGATCTGGTTTCCTAGAAATCACACCGTCACATCGGCGATTCCGAGGAGGAGGGAGGTGCTAGAAGTCGGATTCTTTCAGTGAAAAACAAGACAAGTGGCTTGTCTTTTCTAATGGCCGCCCGAGTCGGACCAAATCGTTTGTACGAAATTTCCTCAATACAAGCCTTTTTAAAAAATCTATTTTATGCAGTTTACCAAAAGGAGTTTCGCTCACAAGAGAAATAGCTCCTTTTTTTTTGTTTTACTGCACTACAAAGAAAAAAAAGCTTCAACCACTCTTGAGTGGCCTCCACCCACCCCGTCCAAAATGGCTTCTCTCTCCGGCAACTCCGCCAAGGAGGAATCGCCGTTTTGACGGTTTCATTTCTAGGAAACCAGAGCAAAGTGAGTGTTCCAATCCTTAAAAAGGCTGTCTTTCTGATCTCGACGTGTTTCTTGCAAAAACTCATCCGTCAGGGTGTCCATTGAAGACGTGGACTGTTGATCCGTCTGTCCCACCTTAATCCCCACTTGTTCCAATGTTGGGTTGGATTGAATTGGGTTCCTTTCTGATTGTATGGGGTGTTTCAATGTTGAGTTGGATTGAATTGGGTTCCTTTCTGATTGTATGGGGTGTTCCAATGTTGGGTCGGATTGAATTGGGTTCCTTTCTGATTGTATGGGGTGTTCCAATGTTGGGTTGGATTGAATTGGGTTCCTTTCTGATTGTATGGGGTGTTCCAATGTTGGGTTGGATTGAATTGGGTTCCTTTCTGATTGTATGGGGTGTTCCAATGTTGGGTTGGATTGAATTGGGTTCCTTTCTGATTGTATGGGGTGTTCCAATGTTGGGTTGGATTGAATTGGGTTCCTTTCTGATTGTATGGGGTGTTCCAATGTTGGGTCGGATTGAATTGGGTTCCTTTCTGATTGTATGGGGTGTTCCAATGTTGGGTCGGATTGAATTGGGTTCCTTTCTGATTGTATGGGGTGTTCCAATGTTGGGTCGGATTGAATTGGGTTCCTTTCTGATTGTATGGGGTGTTCCAATGTTGGGTTGGATTGAATTGGGTTCCTTTCTGATTGTATGGGGTGTTCCAATGTTGGGTTGGATTGAATTGGGTTCCTTTCTGATTGTATGGGGTGTTCCAATGTTGGGTTGGATTGAATTGGGTTCCTTTCTGTTTGTATGGGGTGTTCCAATGTTGGGTTGGATTGAATTGGGTTCCTTTCTGATTGTATGGGGTGTTCCAATGTTGGGTTGGATTGAATTGGGTTCCTTTCTGATTGTATGGGGTGTTCCAATGTTGGGTTGGATTGAATTGGGTTCCTTTCTGTTTGTATGGTGTGGTTTTTTTTTATCTCCTTCGCAGTTTGTCCTGCGTCGATCATACCTCGAACATGTCCTTTTTTTGTTTTTCGGGCGATGGATGGGACGGTTCCATGGCCGCCCGAGTTGTCTCCAGACTAAACTGAAACCCATGTGCAAAATGAGCGTCTTTCAGTGGAAAGTCCATTACAGCTGTGATAACATAAGTACTACTACTACTACTACTACTACTACTATTATTGCTACTGACTTGTCATAGGTAGTGTGAGCGAGTTCAATAGTAGTGGCGAGTTGGAGGGGTGGCCTACGGTATACTGACGGGTGCAGCAGAATCGACATTGTAGTCATTGGTTTTTAACTAAAGGACCTTATAACATTATAGAATAGTTATTTTGTTGTTGTTGTTGTTTTCTTTGACTGTGTACTCTTTTTGTTCACTTTCCACAAGGGGTGGCATATCTATTCTTTGGTCCAGTTATTATTATTATTATTATTATTATGTTATTATTGTACTGTTTTATTTTTTTTAAATTATTATAAACCATTGATTAATCAGTTAATTACATTTCGGTGCTGACTAGCTTACAAAGGAGCAAAGCGTGTTTGCGGTGACATACGGTATTCCTATTGATAAGCGCTGTTTATAAACTTTAAACAAAAATTAAATTCATTTTTGATACATGCAATTACATTTTTAAAAACTTTTTTTTTTTTTTCTTAAACTGTAAACACACAGAATCCAATGCAGTGATTGTTGAACTAACGCACGTGGAGGGTCTCTGGTACTGGTGATTTGATGTTCGTTTTGTTCATACTATCTGTTGTGTGTAGGGCTTTGAACCTTTTAGAACGGACAAGATCACCCCTATCTTAATTTGTAAGCTTTTTTAAAATCTTTTAAAGTGGATATAGTTGAAAGAACTAACCTTGTTGATTAGTTTCTCTTCTATCATGTTTTAAATAGGTGCGTTTGAAACAGCATCGATTCGTAATAATTGTGTTCGCACGCACACGCACACGCACACACGCACACGCACACACACACACACACACACACATATATACACATGCACACACATATACACACACACACACACACACACACACACACACACACACACACACACACACACACACACAGAGACACCCCCCACACACACACACACACACACACACACACATACACACACACACACACACACACACACACACACACACACACACACACACACACACACACACACACACACACACACACACACACACACACACACACACACGCACGCACGCACGCACGCACACACACACACACACCACACACACAGACTGGCTGTACTCGCCCTGAAAGACAAAAGAATTGATTTTTTTGTTCAAATGTATTCCAGTTACGTGTTGGTGAAAATGTCCTTGCTTTTGAGTTGGCAATTCTTCACTTGAGGAATAAGTGTTGGTCTTCACCCACCATTTGTGTTTGTTTTTTGTACTCGTTCAAACATGAAGGTACCTTGCATTGATTTCGTCTCTGGAAATATAACGTCGATTTGTGGAGACGAAAAGCAGATTGCATTTTCTGTCTCTGTGGGTGTTTTTTCTTGTAATTAAAAATATGACCGTTGTAATGTATATAATTTGTTATACATTCAATGTTTATGACATTTGAAAGAGAAAAAAAAAGACCATAATAAAATTATTGAAAACTGTTAGAAATGTGTAAGCGATCTCCCTCTGTGTTATTGTTTGAGTGCGCTCTCTCTCTCTCTCTCTCTCTCTCTCTCTCTCTCTCTCTCTCTCTCTCTCTCTCTCTCTCTCTCTCTCTCTCTACTGGACAATTTTAACATTCTTTCAAACAAGCATGCACGCTCTCACACGCACCGTACACACACACGCTTTATCAATTTGAAAGTTCACACACACACACTTTTTATCAATTTGAAAGTTCACACACACACATTTTATCAATTTTAATGTTCACACACACACTTTATCAATTTTAAAGCTCTCACACACACACACACTTTTTATCGATTTTAAATTTCACACTATCAATTTTAAAGTTCACACACTATCAATTTTAAAGTTCACACACACTTTATCAATTTTAAAGTTCACACACTTTTTTTTATAAATTTTAACGTTCACACACTTTTTATCAATTTTAAAGTTCACACACATTTTTTTATCAATCTTAATTAAAGTTCACACACACACACTTTTTATCAATTTTAACGTTCACACACACTTTATCAATTTTAAAGTTCACACACACTTTATCAATTTTAAAGTTCACACACACTTTATAAATGTTAAAGTTCACACACACACACACACACACACACACACACACACTTTTTATCAATTTTAAAGTTCACACACACACACACACTTTATCAATGTGAAAGTTCACACACACTTTATCAATGTTAAAGTTCACACACACTTTTTATCAATTTTAAAGTTCACACACACTTTATAAATGTTAAAGTTCACACATTTGCACTGGCTGAGAGTGCTGCAGCAAAATGGGGTTCATTGGCCCTTGGGGACCTTCCCCGAGCCCAGTTTCCTAAAGTCACCTAGACTCCTCCAAAGTCGGAGTGTGGCTGCTCACGTGGCGGGGTAATAAAAAAAACTGTCACACACGTAACGTTCTCATCCGTAGATGATGCACTTGCACCATAGTGTTCAAGTGCTTCCGTTGTTGAGATGATCCCTGGAGTCTTTGAGCCAGGGTACGCAAACAACAACAACAACAAAGTCATCTGGACGAATATTAAAATCCAGCCCACGCTATTCGGGATAGCAGTTGCCTCCGCTGCCATGTGGGTGGGTTGTAAGTTGGGACGAATACTAAAATCCAGCCCACGCTTTTCGGGATAGCAGTTGTCTCCGCTGCATCTGTGTAAAACTTTTTGCCGTCCTGACCTTGACGGTGTATGACCTTGAAACCCGAAAATCGTTAAGGGGCCATAACTTCCACACCGCAGAACCTAGAGTCTTGAAACTTGGCATGGATGTACTTTCGCTTATGGCCGTTCTGATGATGGCGTACCAATCAAGGTCAAGGTCAAGGTCAGGGCGATCGGTATGCCTTGAACGTGGTAGGGGTCTAATGATTGGGTTTTACTGTCCCACGCATATCTCCCGAACCAGCTTTGTGTGGTGGCGTGTCACCATGAGAGAAGGCATCCGCGCATAAATTATCGCCGTCATGACCTTCACCTTGGCGTATGACCTTGAAAACCGAAAATCTTTAGGGGGCTATAACGTCCACACCGTTGGTCTTAGGGACTTCAAACTTGGCATGTAGGTACTTTGGCTTATGGTTGTTCTGATGATTGCATACAGATCAAGGTCAAGGTCATGGAGATCGGTAGGCCTTGAAAGTGGTAGGGGTCAATTTTTTTAATTTTCAGCCACAATAGTAAAAATATAATATTTTGCGGACTCGGCGAAACCGGTATTCAGCGGTACCGGTACTTGGCGTTACCTGTACAAGGCGTTACCAGTACTAGTAATATATATAGTTCTCCCTCACACACACACACACACACACACACACACACACATATATATAATATATATAGTTCTCCCTCACACACACACACACACACACACACACACACACACACACACACACACACACACACACACACACACACACACACACACACATACAGGTTCTCCCCGCGTTGTATTGACAATGTGCTGAAACCATCATTGTATTGACAGTGATTTCTGATTAAACTATCAAACATATTGCAGTAATGTTTTGTGAGAACATGCTCCTGAATGGTCTGATTCAAATGCATATAATACACTCATTTACACACGGTCTGGAAAGCTTACCACCATTGTGTTGACAATGGGTTCACACACACACACACACACACACACACACACACACACACACACACACACACACACACACACACACACACACACACACACACACACTTACTTTGACATAGTGACATTGTTCCTACACCTTATCCTACTCCAAACCCTGGCAGGATGTCCCCAGATTCATTGTCAAACAAGCCAGCAAGGGACATCACTCCGCCATTAGTCATGAAGCTCTTGCATGAAAAAACACATCACTTAAGTTGACCGTGAGAAATCAGCCTTTAAGGTTTCTGAAACGGCAAGCACGGGACATTTTGCATTGCTTGGACACAAGACGCCATTTTGCCATATGACATAGTTTTTGGCGGGAAACTCGGAGATCTAAGTTTCCGCCGTTTTGTCGTCAAAACCGCGTGCGTCAAAACAAGTGGGTTCGATTTTCACAACATTGTCAAAACGACGCGGGGAAACAAGAACACACGCACGCACGCACGCACACACACACACACACACACACACACACACACACACACACACACACACACACACACACACACACACACACACACACACACACACACACACACACACACACACACACACACACAATAGGAAAATAAATGGTATGCCACTTTGTTGTAAATTTATAATGATCTCCCCTGAATTTCATCAAATCCACCAACTGATGAAATTCAAGGGAGTCAATTCTATGGTCTCTATTTTCATTGTGTATTTTTGTGTTTAATAATTTCCTGTATTAGTAAAGCATTGTTTAAAAATAAGATATTTTGCAACTAAATAGTATTAAGTAACCCCTTTTCAGTGTACCTCTTCTGGTTTCAATTCACCCACTATCTTTTAAATAACCAGTGTTTCTTTTAATATTCAAAATGTTGTCACTGGGTTTACATTGATATGGCTTGTCGTTCTGTGACTCTGACATAGTGTGCAGCATCTGCAGGTAGACTATCGGTCCCTGGACTGATCTACCAAAATAATTTTATCCTTTTAATCAACAGATAAATCTTAACTTATTTTTAATTAATTTTAAACAAAAAACACTATAAAATCCTCTAATAATACAAAGGGACAAATTATGGACCCCCATCTTAACTAGAATATTTTAATTATAGCTTAGAGCATGGTGCCCTACTTGTAAAATAATTATACATGTTTGTATCCTATGTTTTGTATTATAGTTAACCAAGACTGGGATCAATTAAAGTAATTAAGCCCGTGTGGAGGTCCCCCTCTCGGGGAGGTGTGCCCGTTGTTGATGGTGGATGGGGGGTTGCCCCTCGTACCCGTCGGCAGCGGGGGCGGCTCCTCCTGATTGGCTGAGGACCCCCGGGTTACTATCCTTCCCATTTCCCACCCTCCCAAAACCCGTGAGATGACCTCCCCCTTGATGGGGCGGGCCCGTCGTGGGTTGATGACGCGAGGATGTCTTGCGTATACCTCCCTCGGCCGGCCCGTCCCAACTCGGTGTGTTGAGGCCCTCCGGGGTCCCCTCTTACCCCCCCCCCACCCCCTTTTCTATTAAGATCCCTTTCTTGGATTTGACATTATCCCCCTTTAATAACTAATTTGGTTCATGTAAATATTATAAAACTATAGCCAGGTTAGGAGTTTTCTCCCCTGGTATTTTAATAGATTTGTATATAAATGTTATTTACTATGTAAATACATTTAAATTTTTGTATAAATTGTAAATAAAAATAAAAATATATCTGTAAATATATGTTTTTAAACATAATTAATGCCAATATTGGTTTTTATAAATAAAAGCATATCTCTAATTTTAACACAGTAGCCCTTGAATTTTAATTTCAACCGGGAGGGTTGATACTAGGCAAATCTGCAAAAAAAAGACTTTTAATATTAAAACTTTTATACTTATATAGTTAACCATTTGATGTCCAAGGACACTAATAACTATATTTTAAAGTTTTTATCAGGATGCTCCTCTACTCAAAATCAAATCTTGCGCTTTTAGAATCCTCCCCACACATTTCTATGTTTTGTTTACGTCTTTGTATATGTCCTTTTTAGTTTTGTATCGTCTTTTATATTTCATTTTTCCAACTAACAAATGTCCCATATGTGCCTTCCCAGGTCGAGAGGACGTAAAATCCTAGATAACTGAACTGTGCAGCATCTGCATAGCTTGACGTTCTGTGACTGACATAGTGTGCAGCATCTGCATAGCTTGTCGTTCTGTGACTGACATAGTGTGTAGCATCTGCATAGCTTGTCGTTCTGTGACTCTGACATAGCGTGCAGCATCTGCATAGCTTGTCGTTCTGTGACTGACATAGTGTGCAGCATCTGCATAGCTTGTCGTTCTGTGACTCTGACATCGTGTGCAGCATCTGCGCCTTCCCAGGTCGAGAGGACGTA
>JAGGCT020002255.1:0-25000 GCA_017654935.2 Phymorhynchus buccinoides
GGAGCAACGCCACTGTATGGCCCAAAAGATGGGACAGCAAAACAAAACAAAAATGTTGTCTTTGTCTCTATGTGCCCCCATCTTTATGCGTCATCATCATGTTGTCTGTCTCTATGTGTCCCCATCTTTATGTGTCATCATCATGTTGTCAGTCTCTATGTGTCCCCATCTTTATGTGTCATCATGTTGTCTTTGTCTCTATGTGTCCCCATCTGTATGTGTCATCATCATGTTGTCTTTGTCTCTATGTGTCCCCATCTTTATGTGTCATCATCATGTTGTCTTTGTCTCTGTGTGTCCCCATCTTTATGTGTCATCATCATTGTCATGTTGTCTTTGTCTCTGTGTGTCCCCATCTTTATGTGTCATCGTCATGTTGTCTTTGTCTCTATGTGTCCCCATCTTTATATGTCCTTGTCTATATTTGTCCTCGTCTCCATGTGTTTCCGCCTCTGTGTGTCCCCTTAGGTCAGAGGTAGGGTTAGGGTTAATGTAGTGTTTAGGTTAGGTTATGGATAGGGGTCAGGATAATCAAAGAGACGGAGAGATATAACACAGGGACACACAGAGATGGGGACACCTAGAGACAGGGACACACAGAGATGGGGACACATTGCCCCCCTCCCTTGATGAGTTCCGGACTTGTTTTCATTATTTTGTGCATAAACTATGGTTCAAAATTTTCCTTTTTGCACTTTCAGCAAGAATTTACATAACTTTTTATTTTATGTTTCTCTATGTGTACACCAAACTGTTTTTTTATGGTCACTGTTGCTCCCTCTTTAAGAAAAACAAAAACCACAAAATAAATTTAAAATTCTGCAATTTACACAGGACAGTGCTGTTAATTACTCACCAAAACAAACTCAGTGTCCAAGTCTGCAGAGTATTTACACAGGACAGTATCGTTAATTACTCACCAAAACAAACTCAGTGAGTCTGAAATATTTCCACACGACAGTATTGTTAATTACTCACCAAAACAAACTCAGTGTCAGAGTCTGCAGAATATTTCCTGACATGGTCCATCTCTTCTGAGGACAGTCTCCCATGTGGCAAGGACATCTGTAAGAAAGAAAGGAAGAAAGAAAAGATAAGAAGGGTAAAAGGGAAGAAATAAAGAACAAAGAAAAGAAAACAGAGAGAAAGAAGCATGCATTGCTATTTAGATTCCTGTAAAAAAAAAGAAGAAGAAAGAAGGCTAAAAAAAAAGAAAGAAAATAGTATCAAATGCAAAACATTCTTACCAAAGCCTTGCGTGTAAATCATACACACTAGCTTCCAGTAAATCTTGTACTGGTGCGATAACATGTCATTACATTGACACCAGAAGCATACCATATTAACTGAAAGTAAAGGTTTGTTAACTTTTCTTTCACAGTTTAAAACAAGAGGCAAAGCCTTCAAGGCTCACTCGCTGTGCCAAATCGTTTACTAAAAAACCCACCTCCTTACCAAAATGTTGCTGGACTCATCAGCTTGATGTGATATATCACCCTACAAATTTTTTAAGTGAATCCATGCATCTGTTCATGTAATGTTCTGATAGACAAAAATTCAAGGTCAAAGGTCAAGGTGATCATGGTCACCGAGGTTGACAACACTTCGCATTCCATTTAATCTTAAGCCAGTCTACCTGCTTGCTAAATTTTGGGACTGTAACTGCCAAGATATAAAAGATATGGCCCAAACAAATAATTGATGATGTTCAAGGTCAAAGGTCAACATTAAGGTCAAGAGAGTAAAAGTCACTATAGATACCATATCACCCTAGGCTAATGCAACACCATGCCAAATTTGGGGACTTTAACTGTGAAACTGTGAAAGATATGGCCAAGACAACAATTAATTGTTAAAGGTCAAAGGTCAAGGTCATTGCTTAATTTCAATATGCAAATCATCTTTCTTGAAAGCTTGCATAAACATCTACGTGTATGCAAAGTTTGAACAATATACACCTTGTAGTTCCCGAGAAAAAACAAACATTAAAATTAGCACAGACAGACAGACACAGACACACAATCAAGGCACCCAGAAAACTGAAGAAACATGAGAACATACTCACTTCGTGTCGTTGACATGAGTGAGCCATTAAAAAAATGACAAAGCTGCTGCTAACTAAGCAACGGCACAGGTAAACCATCACTTCTCTCTCTATCTTATTCCTAGCCCCTCCTCCCCACTCCCTGTTTCTACTTATGAATGTAGAACACAACAGAAGAATTCTATAGAATCTCACTGACCTGTCTGTCACTACTCTCAGTCCACTCAGGGAACGGCAGAGGCTCTCCATGAACTGATGCCAGGTGGAGTTCCAAACTGCTGACCAGCACAAAGGCAGCTGAGCAATGTTGACAAACGCGACCTCTTTTCAGAGACAGCAGTGACCCAGAAGTGTTGTCAGACATGGGCTGTACTGTGCTGTAGACAGCGGAGGGCTGATCTGGTGAGTCTTCCTCCATGGACCATGCTGGTTCCTGTTTCTATTTAAAAAAAAAAGTAAACATTACTCTAATGCTTCCAGTATATAAATTCACCACACCATCACAAAACATTTATACATAGACAGATATGTACACAAATTCACAAAAACATGCAAGCACACAAAGAAACACGGCATGGTGAGTACGAAAATATTCTATATAAAATTCATACATACACAAACTATGAGGGTAACCCGTATTATCGTATACGAACAAAGACACCTACAGTGACACCAACATAAAACACACATTCACTTGCAACTCTCTCTCTCTCTCTCTCTCTCTCTCTCACACACACACACACACACACACACACACACACACACACACACATATACACACACATACACACACACAGCAAGTTCTACTTTATGGTAAAAATTAGAAGAAAAGAAAACACTTAACCCCCTCCCCCCAACTATTCTCACTTCTTCCAAAACTCACAGATCTGATTGTTAATTTAATTAGAAAGGCCTGAAAGGGTTAGGAGAAAAGCCTGATGAATTCTACTGACCACCACAACACCACTGTCCATCCAAGGTGTACAGTCTCCTTCTTTGACCTCTTCTTTAACTCCGTCCATTGTGTCTGCAGTTCAGGTTCCTTGTACTGGTCTGTAACAAAGTAGTAAATAGACATTGTTGTTTGCCACACATGTAAGGATATTTGTATCTTCTAAACAGCATTAGGCTGTTTTTAGTTCTATTTTGTTTCTGCATCGCTCAACCCTGAATCACATAAGGTCTATTTAGATGGCATATTTGAACACACTCAAAATGATCTGTAAAAAGAAAGGAGAATGAATCACAACCTGTATAATGTACGCTTTGTGCCTCTAATAATGCATGCTGTTCCTTTGCAAATTACTTCTTCCTCCCGTTGACCGGCCCCCTTCATCAAGTTGAAGATTCTGCCGATGTTGGAAAAAACAAACAAACAAAAAACGATGGTTGTGCACACCTGTAGCCAAGCCACAGTAAGTTAGAAATATGATAAATAAAATACATAATAAGTAATTGTAGTGTACTGTGTAGAGTGGCACAATGGTAGCGCGTTAGCCTCATGTCAAGTAACCCAGAGTTCGAACCTAGGTACAGGGGATTTTTCCTCTCACTTTGCACTAGGCCTTATGGTCTGAACATGGAGTCTTTAGGATGACACGATAAACTGAGGTCCCGCATGCCCATGCACTTAGCATACATTAAACCCAGTGGCAATGAAAAAGTTGTCATTTGGTCAAAAATTAACACCACCACTACCCCTTCCCTCCCTCCCTTCCTCATCTGCATTTGTAACACCAATTTTCAAGAAAGGGGAACAGTACGACCCGGCAAATTATCGAACAGTCTCCCTCACTAGCGTCGTGTGCAAGCTCCTAGAGCATATCATCGTCGGAGCAGTCATGAGGCACCTTGAAAAGTACCACATCCTGAACGAAAACCAGCATGGGTTCAGGAAAGGGCGGTCCTGCGAAACCCAACTCCTTGAGTTCATAGAGGAGCTGACAGCCAATTTGGAGAACAGCAAGCAGATGGATGTCCTTATCATGGACTTCTTGAAGACATTCGATAAAGTGAACCACAGCTTGCTGCTTCACAAGCTCCAACGCTACGGTATCAGAAACTCTACCCAAACATGGATGGCCAGCTTTCTCAAGGATCGCTGCCAAGCTGTGTTGGTTGAGGGTGCATTGTCGTCTTTTGCGGATGTAACATCAGGAGTTCCCCAGGGGTCAGTGCTAGGACCATGTTTGTTCCTAGCATATATCAACGACCTTCCGGACAAGCTGACTGCAACCACGAGGCTGTTTACTGACGACTCGGCGGCACATAGCATGGTCTCCTCCATTTAAGATCAGGACCAGCTGCAAGAAGACCTCCATCGCCTAACGGATTGGGAGAAGAGCTGGAACATGGAGTTTCATCCTGCCAAGTGCCAAACCCTGACAGTCACCAGGAGTAGGAACCCCATACAGTTCTCGTACATCCTGCATGGACACACCCTTGAGGATCTTAGGGAGGTCAAATATTTCGGCATGAACATCATCACTGAGATCACCTGGGACAGCCACATAAAGAATATCTGCACCAAGGCAAATAAGACCTTAGGATTCCTCAGGCGGGACATAAAGATCGGCAGCACCAGCATCAAGGAACGAACTTACAAAGCTTTTGTACATCATTTGCTCGAGTATGCAAGCTTCGTCTGGGATCCATACAGAGGAGAACATTGGAAGGCTGGAAGCAGTCCAACACAGGGCAGCTCGCTTTGTGCTCAACCAGCGTAAACACCATGCTGGAGAACCTGGGCTGGGACTCTCTGGAGAGCAGATGGCATAGGACCAGGCTCTCCATGCTGCACACAATAAACACCGGCACTGTGCACTGCCCCAGCTTCCAATCCAAGCTGGAGTCTCTTCCTACTCAGCAGCGACGTGGCCACAGCCTAAAATTCAAAAGATTACAATGCCACACTAAATACCAATCAAATGCATTCCTCCCAAGGACCATCAGGGAGTAGAATGATCTGCGGCAGGACGACCTCTGCTCCTTCACTGCTGTCACCCCCAGTAGGTCAGTGGTGCAAGGGATTCATCAATAAACCCATCAGCCTCCCCCTCCCCTCCCCCACTCTCTCAACCCCGTTTCCAGGGTGGCTGGGTCACTAAAACTCAAACACCCCTATGTCCATGCAGCAGCTAGGCCCTTTATCAGATGGAACCGACCCCCCTTTTTTCAGTTTTTTTCCCCTGAGGGTGCCAGGATGATCAATTAAATGATCGTGGGCCCCAAAGAGAAGAAGAAGAAGAAGAAGAAGAAGAAGAAGAAGAGACAATCATGTTGAGGATCCACAGGGAGAACCAGCTGGCTGGGTCATTGTAGACTAGTGTTTTCTCTTTTTCCTTTGCTCTCTTTCTTTTTCTTTTCCTTTTATGTTACTATTTTATTTTATTCTTTTGTTTTTCCGACTTCGGACCTCGACCAAAATAGTGCCATAAAAATCAAATTTTTGATTGTGGGCACATAACCAGAATAAGAATAAGAAGGGTTTCTGTGATTATGTGAAAGCATACAAGAAAATAATGAACACAAACGCTCATATTCTAGTTTGCAGCGAATTTTCAAGTTTTTTACACACTTTTCTTCAGGCCCTAGTATGTGAAAGCATCTTCTTCTTCGTTTGATTTTCCACCTTCATCATACTGAAGATTAACTTGGAAAAAGGTTTCTGCGCTTAGGTTAGGCTTCTGGTTTAAAGTCTTGGCTTAGTATGATGGGTAGAGAGGGAGTCGTGGATGAGGGTGGAGGTTAGATGAGGAAGAAAGGACGGGGGGGGACATGTTATAAACATCAAAACATAACAGTGCACAACATATTTTTTTCAAGCAAATGAAGCAAAAAGGTTAAAAGTCAACCTTATTTCGCAAGTTTGACGGCTATATATCCCCATTTCGGACTGTCAAGTGTCATGAGACAATTTAATGATAGAAAAGACACTGTCATTGTGCAGGCTGCTCTTTCCATCATTAAATTATCTTCCCTTATCCATCAATAAATTATCTTCTCTTACTGAAAAACCTTACTTATTAATCTTCTTCGCAGTACGTGGCCACTAAATTTGATGTAAATACTGTCGGCAAAGATTAAGGTATGGAATTCTGCGTAATCAAATCATCTTCTTGCCTAATTATTGAGCAAAAAAGCTGTAGACTACTCACACTACATTCACTTCTGTAGCGGAGCATTTACACACCTTTTGTGTTTTCTTTCCATGCGAAATTTCCTGGTAAGAGAGTTAATTCCCTTTGGTTAAATTGATATAACTTCCTCATTCCTGTTGTTCCATAGTACATATCTATATTGTTGAAAACTCGGGACTTTACTGGTGTTGCACTGCCTCCGGGCATTGCCTCCAGTGTTGTTCCCACCATCTTTGTATTTACAAATGTCTCATATGTGTCTATGACCGAGAGGACGTAAAACACCATTTTTCATTCATTCCTGTTGTTCCAAAGGCCGAGTCAGTGAATTAATGTTATTATATTTTTATAGTTAGAAGCATTGATTATTAACCTGTAGAGAAATTAAACCATACATACTTTGACTGAAATTAATCTGAATTTGGCTATAAATTATTATGATGGGACTGCTGAAAAAGCTTGACGGCTTGTTTGGTCCCATAGCCAAATTCAGATTATTTTCTAAAGAAAAGATTGTTGCCAATGTTATCAGCAGAGTCAGACTTATCATCGTTCGTTAAAGACACACTGGCCCACCACGATTAATTCCCTTTTTTTTCTGGGTAGCTGTGACCCACATACAAATGCCCCCAACTTCAAATTGAGGCTGCTCTTTACAGTGATGTTTTGTTTTCAATTTTGGGCATTTGTATGTAAGTCAAACCTGGTCAAAACAAGATTTCTTACCAGCTATAAGAGGGAAAACACATGAAATCCGTGATTTTGACACATGATCTGGTGGGTCTTTAAGCTCTGGAGACAGCAGACTCGATTATTTTCGATGTAGTCAGATCTTGATCGTGTTCATTTAAAATATGGACGGACTTGGAGTAATGTTTGATTTAGGGTGATGGTGTTTCAGCTGTTTGGACTGGGGGTGGGGGTGGGGGTAGTGAGAGGGGAGAAAGCGGGGGGGGAGTGGAGGTCCAAATCACATGAGGTAAAAGACAGCAGGGAAGTGGGGCAGGGGTGAGGTAAAATAAAATTGACAGATGGAGGGGGTGGTGGTGGTGGCTATGTTTATGATTGTGGTAGAGCAAGTTGGGTTTTATTTATTTTGTTGGCTGTAAGTGTGTGTGCATGTATTCATGTTAAAATAAAGTTAGAGGTAGGTATAAATAACAATGATTTTGCATATATATCTTCTTGTTCCTCAAGTGATCTCAAGACACAGCAGTAGTGCAGTAGTCTAAAACTCGAAGGATTGACAACCATTTTAAAATGCTGTCATAGTATAATTGCTAAGAACATTGCAACATTTCAGCATACAATATACAGATGGATCATAATTGTCTTAACCCCTTGACTGCCACCAACGTATCACGTACTGACCTGATGACATCACTGATGATGTCATCAGATGAAGAGGAATAACCCTGATATGCTGGCTTTTGCTCTAACGCAGTCAAGAGAGTTATATCCCCAGACCATTTTGCCAGATTGGCTTATCAGTTGTTGTTTTTTATGGCATGCTTTGCTCAGTTATTTTTTCTTTAATTTATCTGGCAGTCAAGGGGTTAAGCTTAACATGAGTTTTACAAGTATTTGAAAAATCAGAGAGAAAGTAAACATAAATTTTGAATATAATTGTGTGACTAATGAGAAGATTGATATGCATACGCTCATGAGCAATTGTATGTTATTCATGTTTCAGCACTCAGCTGCAAAGATGGCTTCAACAACTGCGCTATATCGAAAACGTTTGAAGGAAGACCCTCAGAAATATGCAGAATATTTAGAGAAAGAAAAGGAGCGAAAGAAACGATGCCGCCAACGGAAGATGCACAGTGGAATGCAGCAAGCAGCAGATCACTCTGTGGACAATTTCTTCATTGACAATCATTGTCTTGGAAAGACCAATGAAACTTATAAAAGATATGTGTTCAACACTCGAAACCAGGAAGCTCATGAGACTGTGGATGACTACATTTCTGCTCTATGCACTCTTGCTTCAACCTGTAATTTCTGTAATTGCTTGAAAGACAGTCTTTTGAGAGACAGAATTGTCTTAGGCATCACAGACAGCTCTACCAGAAAGCGACTGTTGCAAGAAGGTGATCTGAATCTGGAGACCTGCATCGCTATGTGCCGTGCTGCTGAAGCTACTTCTCCATCTCAGCCAGTGAAAACTGTGACATGGACTGAGGACACTACTGCAGTTCAAGCTGGTTCTGTATCATCTGGGGATCAGAGGCCAGGCAAGAAGCAGGATTTGTCTATGAGCTTGAGGTGAGACAATGTGTAGTACTACCATAGATTTTACTTTTCCTCAGACTGTGAATATACACAGATGTTCCTTTTTGATATGGGATGGGGTATTGTTCAATGTTTTGTTTGGGGAGGGATGTGGAGGGGAAACCGGGAGCAGGGTGTGTGACATGTTGTTGATGGGAGGGAGGGTATATTTACTATAAGGGTTGAGAGATACCTGATGAAGGAGGCTGATTTCAGCATTTGGCATCAGATGTCTCTGATGCATTTAACCTTTGAGGAAGGGCGACAGGGTCCAAGAATAAAGACTCTAGACAGGCTCATCAAAAGGGCTGGCTGCCCAGATGATCAGCTGAAAAAAGAGGTGGGTAGGGGAGGTGTGTTGAAGGGTAGAAGAGGGTAAAAGGCAGAAGTGGTTTGGGGGTTAGGAAAGGGCCAGGAGGTGGGCTGGTGTAGCTGTCTCAATGGAATACATACCCTGGAAGAGAAGAGAAAGTTTCTTTAACTCTTTCTATGCTAACCTGCACTCTCGTCGCAGGGCATGCGCACAACGCCTCATTACTAAGGTAACGGGATATCGCATGTGAACTTTAAAAATTCATAGTTCATAGGTTAACAGTCATGCGTGCTTCAAAGTGGCTCAGAGGGCTACTACTACGTTTCATTCATTCACCGACAACTGACTGGCTGGTTGTAGGCTCTATTTTGGGACCTTAGTATGTAAATGAGTGGGGTAGCCTTATATTTTTGCTCTATGAGTATACTGTGGCTTGACTAGTTGACAAAACATGCATTTATTTTAAAATATCACAAATCAAAACTAAAACAGTGGATGCTTTGAAACTGTTGCAGGTGTTAGTCCTGTATATTGTGTACATATTGCCAAAATTTCACGTTTGTATGTTACCATTATTTAGAAAATATTTTTTGGGTAACTATGCAAATCGGCCAGTAGAGAACGCTTGCAAGGGGAAGCAACTGGCCAGCATAGAATGAGTTAATGTATGCATTTGTTTATTCCTGGCAGAATTAAATTGGCAATTGCTGTGTAGTAGTAGATATTATGCTTATAGTTTAACTTTAAAATTATTAACCATGCAGATAGTAGGAAAAGAGAGGCAAGGATTGAATTGGTAATCCCTAAAGTGTTAGATACACAGGAAATAAAAGTTTCTTAAATTAAACCAGGAAAATCTCACACAGAACTGATGAAAAACTAATACCATCACAATTCCCTGTGTTTTGTGTGATTTCAGACACTGTGACCCAATGATGACCCCTGATGAAGTAGAGATGTCAGAGGTCAACTTCAAGACAGAGTTGGACGATTCTGATGACTCAGCACTTCAGTGGACTACAGAACACCAGACTTCAGGTCAGTGGCACTTTGTCTTCAACAGACATCATGGTGTAATGGGGAACAGTGTGTGTGTGAGAGAGAGAACCATAGTGTGGAAACAGGCAGGAGGTGAATTCTAATTAGATTGAAGACTAAAAAGTGGTTAATATTACTTTGTTGTTTACATGTTTAACAGGATGACATAGTTTAACTTACATGATTTCTTAAAATTCCTGTTAATTGAGTAAAATTAAAACCAGTCTTGTATTTTCCCTTTTAGTTTTAGCTCCTTCACTTCCACAAGAAAACAAAGAAATGATTGATTTTCTTATTATAAAATTTAAAAGAGACCTGTTAGACTTGATCTGAGAAAATGGTCTAGAAATATATCTTTCCTGACTTGTCTAAGCCAAAAACCTTCTTCTGCGGACGATGTAAATGGCAGCTTCAGACTTAAGTTGGTTGCCATGATGAACCCCACAGTCTTCTCTAGGTCAGTGTGGCTGCCCCAGAGCTGTACCTGTAGCTCCACTCCCCCTGCCCAGGTTTGGCGTCATAGAGCATGGTGGGTTGGGCAGTGCTGAAGAATGTGTTCAGGGGTCTTAGATCCTGAACTATGCAGGCGTTCATCAGTGTGGGCGATTTTAAAACAGTTAAGTTGGCTCAGTAGTCTGCAGTGGCCAGTCCTCAACCGGAAGAGAATTGTTTACTGGCATCTTTAAAGCAGGTGAATTGCATCAACACCGCTATTTTCACCCTGCTTTCTCTTCCATTTCGACCGGTAGTGATCATGGATGAAGGTTTTTGCTTCTCTGTAAATGACCGGATGGCTAGATTGCTTCATTTTGCTGCCTGCCTTGGAGAGAGTGTCAGCCTTTTCATTTCCAGCGATCCCACAGTGTGATGAGATCCATTGCAGTGTGATGGAGGAACCCCCCCCCCAAAAAAAAAAAAAAGAACAAAAAAAGAAGTAAAAAACACACCATAATTCCAGGGCTATGACATCAAATGTTTTGACATCATCAATGGCATCACCAAAAGCAATGACAACTTCAGATCTGTTTTTGAATGTGAGCCAACTGAAGCACCCAAGACATAGAGAATGACCCAATCTGCTCAGGGGAAAACAAAGACCTTTATCTTTACATAAGATGGTTCTATTTGGATGTCCATAATAAACAGTTCAACTCAGGGGAAACACAGACCATTATTGAAAAAGATGGTTCCATTTGGAAGTCCATAATAAACAGTTCAACTGAGGGGGAAACACAGACCTTTATCATGAAAGAAGATGGTTCCATTTGGATGTCCATAATAAACAGTTGATGACTGTCTGTTTCAGGTTTTCCATGGAACAAGACTGAACGTAATGTGAGTACAGTCACCGTCTTTGTTTTCACAGCTTATATTACTCTATGTGTGTGTGTGTGTGTGTGTGGTGGTGGTGGTGGTGGTGGTGGGGGGGGGGGGGGGGGGTATCCCAGGGAAATAATTTGCTCATTTTAATCTCTTAATAAAAGGTAAGGAAAAACCATTGTAGAGTAGTTTTTTTGTGTCAATGAATATGATTATGATACAGAGGCATTTACACTTACTTTCTGTGCTGCAACCAAGGGAATTAGTTGGCCTTTGGGGGCCCAGGGCTGCCAACCGTCCCTGCATAGCCGTATTTGTTCCGGATTTTTGCGAAAAGCATGACCCGTCCCGTTTGTCCTGATTTTTGAATGACCGTCCCGGAAAATCGATAAAATCGTGGAAGCGCGCATTTTTTCCACCTGTCTACCGCTTACGTAGCGCTAGGTTTCGGTTCACGCCACAGATCATGGTTTGCGCCTATTTTTATCATACGCTATCAACTTCTTTACAGAGAGTTATTCTGATTGGTTAAATCTTCAGTGAAATCAATTCTCATTGGCTGTTGTAGCCAAATTTTCATTGGCTGTTGTAGCCAAATTTTCATTGGCTGTTGTAGCCAGTTTAGTCAAGGTTGAAAAAATGGCATCTAAACGGTCATGTGAAGATGATTCTTCTTCTAAGAAAGAAAAAGTTTCAAAGCGTTCCTGTTTATTTCGAGAGACATACACGGATAAAATGGCCTTTCATTGTGTCAGAAAGAAAAGGCGAAACTTACGATTTTTGTGAAATTTGTGTGTGTGATTTTTCGATAAAGTCTGGTGATAGGGATGATGTGCGCCGTTGTTATGTCAAGTTGTGGTGGGTAGTGTACTTAATTTCTGATCATTATTAATATGTCCCTGAAAATCAGGCTGTGTCCCTGATTTGAGAGTCGTTTGTCCCTGATTCACAAATTTAGGGTTGGCAGCCCTGGGGGCCTTGCCCAGTGTCGGCTGTCCAAAGTCAGTTTGGCTGAGAGTGGGAATGTACCCAAGTCAAGGAGTTTGGAACAGAAAGATCGTCCCAGCTTTCCAGAGTAACCAGGGTAGGACAGTAACAGCTGTCTGACTGCTCGGGGCAGGTATTCGTAAGAGGTGGACAGGTGGCATGCTCAACAACCTGGCCCTCGGACAAGCGCAGTTGAACAAAAAATATCTCCCAAATGTTTTTGATTGGCAATGATAATGATCGCGGAAGTCGAAAACTGCACCTCGCAAGCGCCCTGACCTTTGAAAAGGACTCTTATTTTGCCTAAGCCAATTACCATAATGTGCAAGATGACATGCAAGATGACTGGCTAACGAAAAAGCACTATCCAATCAGAAAGAAGCTGGTCACTTTCAATAAGTTGACATGTGCACATTCACTTACTGGGCAGATGGCTTAAACTGGGAGGGGATGGGGGAGGGAGGGGGAGGTGCAGAAAGAAGTGTTGTCCTACCTCGATAACAGTTGCTCCCTCTGTTGTCTGGGAGTCAGGGTCAGACATGACTTACACATACACACCCACACCCACACACACACACACACACACACACACACACACACACACACACACACACACACACACACACACACACACACACACAGACACACACACACATCATAATTATTAGTTGTGTGTGCTAGCCACCCTTGTCTGACTATACTTAGTGATTTGGATCAAGTTCCAAGCTATAGAAATCTTCTTAATAAAAGTGTATAACAAAACTGAGCTATGTTGGTTAACAGATTACACTATGACAGAGCACCAGGTTTCAACAATTTGGCGGCAGAGTCTATGCAGCCCCTGTGTTTGCTGGGGAAAGTTTGCTTCATTACAAAACACGACTTCCACCTTATTAGTGGCAAGAAACCACATACATATTTAGTAGTAGTAGTAGTGATAGGGACAGGCATATTTGTTTATGTTCAGGGAAGTTTCTGTGTGTCTTTTTCCAGAAACTCCATAAAAGTGTATGTGTTTGAAATGCTGGTGTTCAAAAGTTGTTTTTGTTTCATTTTAAAGAAAACCGGCAAACATGATGGCTGAATGGAAAGCTGCCGTGTGAAAGGATTTTTGCATTGTATATTTCTCTTTTCACAGAGGCTGGAACCAGCATGGTCCATGGAGGAAGACTCACTAGATCAGCCCTCAGCTGTCTACAGCACAGTACAGCCCATGTCTGACAACACTTCTGGGTCTCTGCTATCTCTAAATACAAGTCATGAATGCTATCTTTGTTCTGCTGCCTTTGTGCTGGTCAGCAGTTTGGAACTCCACCTGGCATCAGTTCATGGAGAGAAACTGCACATTGTGTTACCTGGGTCCTCCACACCTGACAGATGTGATGCTGGTAACTATTACAACACAGACATAGATAAGGAGGCAGGTACTGGTGGGAAGAGAAAAAGGATGAGTAAAAAAAAAGTTGGTGATAATGATGCTGATGATGAAGATGGAAAGAATGAGAGTAAAAAGCATGTGTGTGATGTCTATAACGAATCTTTCTTTGACTCAAGCAATCTGATGAAACACAAGCTGATGCATAGTGATGCTAAGCCATTTGTGTGTGATGTGTGTGGTAAAAGTTTTCCTCTGGCTGGTGGGCTGATACTACACAACAGAGTCCACACATTGGAGAGGCCTTTCAAGTGTCCACACTGTGATAGGGATTTTAAATATTCACATGTTTTAAGGCAACACATAAAATCAGTTCATGAGCGACACAGACCCCATGTCTGTGATGTCTGTGGGGCAGCTTTCTCTAGGACTAACGATTTAAAAAGGCACAAGAGAATTCACACAGGTGAAAAACCTCATGTGTGTACGTACTGTGGGAAACGTTTCTCTCACTACAGTAATCTTACAACCCATCATCTGACCCACACAGGTGAAAAACCCTTTGTGTGTTCTGACTGTGGGAAAGGGTTTATTGACACCAGTTCCCTTAAGCAACATCGTCGGACTCACACTGGAGAAAAACCTCACAGCTGTCCTTACTGTCCTCATGCCTTCACACAGTCAGGGAATTTGAAGAGACATATAGAGAGGAACCACAAGGAACACTGCTGACTGCATTTGTCCTTTTGTGATTAGCAAAAAACTAAATAGTCTCATTTTGGTCAGTCTTTCTCTTCTGCATTCCCAGGTCATTTGCCCATAATAGGTAAGTTTTGTATGTGTCTGGTTTTCAGTTTTAACTGGTCTCAATCAATCAATCATCATTTATTGTCCCCATTTTAAAACATGGAAATCTGTCTTGCAGTTGATCAATTCAATACAATAAACACAAAATACAATACATCAATACAAACATCTTAAGGTGTCCACGCGCGTGCACCCCCCCACCACGGCAACATAGCGACAAGCCAGTCAACATAACTTGCCCATCACTGTGACTTAATGGTGAAAAGGTGAAAACCGCCCACGCACACGGAGACCCCAACATATTGAACATCTTCACACGCACGCACACGCACACACACACACATTTGTCAATAAACAACATTTTTCCAGTTATAAAAAAGAGACAAATCTCAAAAACAGGAAAATTAATATAATTAAATGTTATGATGATTAAAACACACACACACACACACACACTTACACTCCTTTAGAATCTCTAGGATTTCAGGGGGGGGGGGGGGGGGGGGGCACGCACAGACCCAACCAACGCACAGACCTGTTTGTACTCTATATAGATTTGTTAGGATGTGTTTATGTATTGAGATGTGTCAAGATGTGACGGATGCTTTAGACTGTATTCGAATGTGTTCAGATACATTAGGATGCGTTTGGAATGTCAGGATGTTATTGAATTGTAAACTTGTGTTGAACTGCACATGGTGACAGTCCTAAGATCACTGTTGACAGAGCTGCAGTTTAGAATAATTCATTTTATGTGCTTCAAAACTTTCAGTGTGAGTGAACATGTGTGTGTGCGTATGTGTGTGGCTTGTATCACATGGGTTCACATGTTCGTGTAGCCCAAATTTAGAGTATTTTCTGTAAAAAATCTGTCTTGATTTTATATTACACGTGTGCACGCTACTGTAGTTAGAATATGTCTTGGTTTTGTATTATGGCATGTTTATTACAATTTACTGTAATTGGAATCGGTCTTGATTTTGTATTAAACATGTGTATGTTACTACCGGTATTAATGGATTTTGTCTTGATTTTGTATTATACATGTGCTTGTTTTTGTAATTGGAATCTCTTGGTTTTATATTATACATGTGCACATGTGTGATGTTTGTCAGCAGTAACATGGTCAATCTATGGCTTAAAACAAGTTTATCAGAGAGGGAAATCCATGAAATAATGCTGTGTTGAGGTCAGTGTGATTATAAAAAAAAAGTCTGAGGTCTCCATTGTTTTATGTGATGTGCAACACTGACCATGGTGGGTCACTGGGTGGAGCCCCACACCTTAAACTGACCTTTCTCTCCAATGCCTTTTGTCATTGGTTGACATTAGCCTGAAGTTGGGGCCAATAGTAAAGTGACAGTGAGAGCTGTGGGATAAATGATGTTCTGCAGTAATGGAAAATCATTGTACAGCTTAGTGTTTCGTGAATGACTATAACTGTCATTTTCAAACTAAGAGGCTTTAGCTCTGGGCATTAGCTTAGGGGGATTGGTTGGCCTTTGGGGACCTTCTCCAATCCAAGCTGTCCTAAACTCCTCTTAACTGAGTGGGGATGTACTTTGGGCAAGGCTTCTCCGCTATAAACAGATTTCAGCCCAGCCCTCTGGAATAGCAGCTGCCTCCTCTGCTATCTGGAAGTCATAATGGGACACGACTGACTGGCTCACACTTGTATGAAGTGGAATGCCTTGCTTGGTTGTTGTTCATTGTGTTTCTTCAGGTGTGAATGTTGTACATGCTGGGTTTCAGAAAGACCTCATGATTTGTGTGTTGTCTTTTTCAGAGATACACTGCAAGATACACTGTTCATGTTATCTGCTCAGTCTGTGTTCTCTGTGCCCTCTGTCTGTATTTCTCTGTGGTTGTTTGTGAATGGACCAGTTGAAATTGGTTCTTTGGGAGTTTTGTTCACTATGATTATGATCTTGTTTATTTCATAATAATTGCTTTTGATTTGAATAAGATAGCAATAATAAATAAAGCTTATATAGCGCTCTACAAAGAAAAAGTAATCCTCAGAGCGCTTTACAAATATTTTGAGAATAAAAGAAAAAATAATAAATTAGAAGAAAACATTATTACAAAACATTAAAACCCTTTCACCGCCAGCCATTTTGGGGGCCAAAAAACACCTTTAACCCTTTCGCCGCCAATGTCACATTTATGCACCACACTGGTTTAACACCCATGTCACTAAAGGGCATCAAATCAGGGTCTGTTATCTGAAGATGCTATTTTCTTAATTTTGGGAGGTAAGGATCATAGAGGAATTCACAATATTGCAGATAATTTTTTTCTCTATCCAGTTAAGTTTAATGGTATATTTTGGCTGAAAAATGGCTGGCGGCTAAAGGGTTAACATTTACCAGACTTCCGGGGTCACCCACGACCCCTTGACACACAAACAATATTATATCTCTAAAACTATTTAAGCAATCTTCATGAAATTTCATGACTTTGTCAAAAACGTAAATGGCTTTAAGTGTGTTAAATTTCATTAATATGTATAAAATATAAATGACGTAATATGACGCATCATTTTAACATGCTTGTCCAGATGGCGCGGGTCTCCCACGACCCCTACTTTAAAGAGCAGAAATAGGTCACTGCAGTGCATTAAGTGGGGGTCGTGGGAGACCCGCGCCATCTGGAGAAGTATAAACACATGGTGACTCTTTGACGAGTATGGGTCCTGGAGGACCCGCATCATCTGGACAGGGATAAACACTGTTAAAATGCTTGTCCCTTTCTTTTTACTGACTAGGGGTTGTGGAAGACCCGCGCGATCGTGTCTGTGTGGGTAGAGCAAAACAATTATCTGCAAAATTGGGAATTCCTCTGTGATATTCATAACATTAGGCCTATCCTTACTTCAAAGTATTAAGAAAATAGGGTGTTCGGATAACAGGCCCTGATTTGATGCCATTTAATGACGTAGGTGTTAAACCATTGTGGTGCATTGGCGGTGAAAGGGTTTTAAGAAGATCTTTGTTTGTGAAACAATGTGAAGCATTAATAAACGAATGAAATGTAAATGTGTACTGATGTATTACGCTGAGTGAATGTTGTTCTGTGTTTGTTACATTCCTGTGTTGTGCACTTAATTACACACACACACACACACACACACACACACACACACACACACACACACACACACACACACACACACACCAAGTCATAAGATATTCACAAATTCTAAATGGCATAAAAGCTTTTAATTTCTCTCATAAAGTGAACAAAACATGTCATAAACACAAACATACTTTCAGAATCCAAGCATTCATCTGCTCACTGCATTCTGCAGCTTCTAAGCATGAATCCAGATAATTTGAAAAGGAAACATGAAACACACCTTTCAATCATCAACATTGTACCATTATGATTACACCAAATTTGAGAACATAATTGAAAATATTTGTGGACAGTCATGTGTTTAACAATTGCATCTGCTGGGTCGGTAAACTATGTCCTGTAATGAACTGGCTCTATTTAGTTCTCCACATATTTAAAACATTTTTTTAATCAAACTCACAAGGACTGGGAGTACATTTGTATGGCTTGCTATTTGTGTAAATTGACATCACAGATCTCAACATCAGGACATCAGGGGCAATTCTGCCAATTAACAGTCTGATCAATTCTGTGTCTATTCCTTTTTATAAGAAATAAGAAAACAAAAGAAAAAAACAGGCACATAGAGAATGTTTAATACATTCTGATTGATTCCGTACCTATTGTTATAAAAAAGCACACCAGAGTCACGCAGAGAATGTTTACAGTCTGATCAATTCCGTATCTGTTCCTTGAATAAGAAAAGAAGAAAAAACAGAACAAAAGGGAAAAAACCCAGCCACACAGAGAAGGTTGACAAGGGTTGTCATTTGGTGAAACTGACATACAGAGCATAATCACCAGCCATTGGGAAACAGTGTGCCTTAGTGGATTCCGCCAAGTTCTAACATGATTGGTTAAATGGTTCAGTCACTCAAAGGCATCATACATTCTGCCAAGTTCTACTATGATTGATTCAGTGGTTCAGTCACTCAAAAGGCATCATACATTCTGTCAAGTTCTACTATGATCGATTCAATGGCTCAGCATTGTATATTCTGCCAAGTTCTACTATGATTGGTTCAATGGTTTAGTCACTCAAAGGCATTACACATCGTCCGTTAAATTAAAAAAACTTGTTTCTCAATTTTATTATTTTTAGTTAGATACACAGTCAGCTATCTAATTTTTCCTGCCACCTTCCACCCAAAACAGGTATCTCTAATGACTTTCTATCTGGGGTAAATGAGGTTGTATAAATAGGAGAAAAACTCATAAGTCCCAAATTCAGATCTAGCTTAGACCAAAAACCTTGTATTTTCGTTCTATTCAAGTCTAAAAAAAAGAAAAGAAAAGTCATTTGAACAAAATGCAGGACTAAACTCACAATGTCTTGAACAACATATCCATCATAGTTAATTCATTGTGGTCGATGCGGTTAATTTTTTTAAGTTTTTAAATTTTTTTCTTCTCAAAACTACCAAAATTGAGATACAAGGTTTTTGAATTTCACCGACGACATTCTGTACATGCACAAACCAACACAACAAGACAGACACACACACAAGAACTCCCTCCCCCGAAGTCGGAGTGTGGCTGCCCATGTGGCGCGGTAATCAAAACGGTCACACACGTAATGTTCTCATCCGTAGCTGATGCATTTATATCAGTGTTCAAGTGCTTCTGCTATTGGGATGATCCCTGGAGTCTTTTAGCCAGGGTACAACAACAACAACAATCGACTCCCATTTTCATAAAACTAGACGTGTACAAAGTGTATCCTGCACAAAGAATTGTTCGCACTGGAAGAGTTCACATGATCCACTCTGATGGAGTTAGCATGCTTTTGTATTGCAACAGTGTTACTGGTGTTTAGTCTTAGTGTGCATCTTTAAGCTCTCTGACCGTGTAAAAGCAGAAGGACAGTGAGGACAACTGTAAGGCTTCTGTCCAGTGTGAGTCAGAAGATGTTGTGCTAGATGAGTGGATCTGGCGAAGCATTTCCCACAGTCCGAACACACATGGTTCTTTTTACCTGTATGGGTCAGACGATGCCGTCCTAAATTGTAGGAAGTGGTAAACCCTTTCCCACAGTCTGAACACACATGGGGTTTTTCACCCGTGTGAATTCTTTTGTGGACTGTTAACGCAAAATTCTGAGAGAAAGCTGCCCCACAGACATCACAGACATGGGGTCTGGCACCATCGTGGAATGATTTGATGTGTCGCTGTAAATGACCTAACCTATTAAAATCACTGTCACAGTGTGGACACTTGAAAGGCCGCTTCCCTGTGTGGACTCTCTTGTGTTGTGTCAGGCCATCAGCATTAGTAAAACCCTTACAGCACACATCACACACAAATGACTTAACACTACCATGACTCAGTTTGTGTCTCTTTAGATGGTCAATTCTAGAAAAAGACTTTCCACAAACATCACACTCATGTTGTCTCTTCCTTCTCTGTCCATCTTTATCACCAGCATCACAATTATCAATTTTTGGGGTCATAATTTTTCCTTTACCATGACTATCTACCTCCTTATCTGTGTCTGTGCTGCTACAGTTACCAGCATCACATCTGTCAGGTGTGGAGGACTCCGGTAACACCATGTGCAGTTTCTCTCCATGAACTGACGCCAGGTGGAGTTCCAAACTGCTGACCAGCAAAAAGGCAACAGGACAAAGGTAGCACTCATGACTGGTGTTCAGAGACAGCAGTGACCCAGAAGTGTTGTCAGACATGCGCTGTGCTGTGCTGTAGACAGCTGAGGGCTGATCTGGTGAGTCTTCTTCTGTGGACCATGCTGGTTCCAGCTTCTGTGAAAAGAAACATTCCACAAAGAAGAGTTCACATTTATACTGATTTATACCCTTTGATAGAAGATTAACAAGCCAATAGTATTTGCAAGCCATCCCATTTACGCCCCCAGATGAGCTTCAGAACTCATCAGCTAAAACCCTGCACAGTTAAAATGAAGCCAACACTGGTCCAGATTTTTTAACACTTCATGTAAGGGTTTCTTCATAGTGCTTTTGTGTTACTGTTTTGCCATACTTGAAACATAATGGTAATTTAGGCTCAGAGCAGAAACTGTTATGCAGTGCCCTAAAATTCAAAGTTTATTGCATGACTATGTCTCACAACCAAATCATACAATTATGTAGTTTAGAATAAAGTTATTAACTCACCACAACAACAACAAACAAAAAAACTCACCACAACAAAATCAGCAGTTGAGTCTGCAGAATATTTCCTGATATGGTCCCTCTCCTCTGTGGACAGTCTTCCATGTGACAAGGACATCTGTAATGAGAATACATAATATATGGTGCAACTCAAAGTCCACTGCCACAGAAAGCAAAAAAGACTTCAACGTGAGATGTTCTGGATCTCTAAAATCCAGACTCTCTACCCACTGGGACTGAATGCGTTGTCATGATGCGACGATCTGTACATCCTTGACTGCGCTATGAGCGACTGGCTCCACATTTATGTGGAATTCACTGCGACCAGAACTTAAAGACTTTGAACATGTTTGGACAATTCAGGTGTGTGTGTGTGTGTGTGTGTGTGTGTGTGTGTGTGTGTGTGTGTGTGTGTGTGTGTCTAGACACAATGTGCATGGACATGCGTGCATTAGTGTGTATGTGTGTGTTGCACGTTGTGTATATGTGTGTGTGTGTGTGTGTGTGTGTGTGTGTGTGTGTGTGTGTGTGTGTGTGTGTGTGTGTGTGTGTGTGTGTGTGTGTGTGTGTGTGTGTGTTCATTCTTTAGTTTAGCGTCCATCCACTTTACAGTGATTTTAGACCCCTAAAAAGTATGTCTATGTGTTAGTGTAATGGGTATTTTTGTTTGTGCATCCAGGGAAGGGATAGGTACAGGAGTATGAGGGTATGCTATGTACAATCATAAATCTATAAATCACTTAAATAAATGGGGGGGAGGGTGTGGCGGGGGGAGGGGTGTATTGGTCTTTGTACATACATAACTAATGTCAGCTAAATGTTAGTGAAACCCTTAAACTTAATTAGTATTGAATCCAACATTAAAAGAAAACAGTCAATAAAATTCATGAATAACATTAAAGTAAAATAATAACAATAACAAAAGACATAATAAATGTCCAAAAGGGGCTCTCAAGAAGTCCCCAGGCGACCTCCAACATTTTTTATTAATTTGAAATGATGTTCTCATATGTCGACATTGATGGTTCAGTGTTCCGTAACCAAGCAGGTAAATAGTTTGTTCATATTTTCACACAGAAAAAGCATGTGGAATGGTGTAATATGTTATCCACAAATGCAAGTCACATGTTTACCAAATTTGGTTTTCAAAGCATCAAGCCGAAATCTAAAAATTAAACTTTTAAAAATCCACTCTTGATGAACTCTTAATTCCTGTTTTGTAATCTATTAGGTTTAAAAAAAAAAAAATCCCCTTTTTTGTGAGTGTGTGTGAGTGTTTGTGTGTGTATATAAATGTGTGTGTGTGTGTGTGTGTGTGTGTGTGTGTGTGTGTGTGTGTGTGTGTGTGTGTGTGTGTGTAAGTGTGTTTGTGTTTATAAATCTTAATTTCAATTTCATATTGTCATTCATTCCCATTCATTCATTCAGAAGAGAAAAGATCTATACATGACATGATTTTACATCTCATACGTCACCTTTTCATTCGTCATAGTTTTTGTCATTGTGGTGTTTTTTTACATCATCGATTGGGTCCTTTCCTACACCTAGTTACCATTCTCTTTCTTGACCTGGTCAATGGCTGACGAAGGCTTTGCCTAAACAAGAAATAAAGTCGTCTGACTCACAAAGGCTGCGCTACCCAAATGCTACAAGATCTGCATCTGCCAACACTCCAGGAGAGACAGAAACACCAGCGTCTGTCTTTCTTATATAAGATCATAAATGGCCATTTTCCAGCAGTCAAGGCAGAAGACTATATCATACCAGCCAGAACCCCGTGGGATACCGGGGAGTCATTTGTATAAATAGTTCCCCCACCTTCTGGAAGTTTTGTGCTTGTAACTTCCTCTAATCTGTCACTCTCTTTGACTCTGCCTTTTCCCTTTGCTTACTGTCATCTACTATCTCTCTGCCTTTACCGGTCCATTCTCCTGCCTTTTTTCAAGAAACACTTTCAGAAAGATTTCCTCCAGCCGAAGTCGGACTTACTGGGCCTAACTATTTCTTAGTTAGGCGCATAACGGCAGCACGACGCATCTGCGCTCATAATTGACAGGAAACTGTCTGAGCGATCGAAGAAGAAGAAGAAGAATACCAGCCAGAACCAACAGACTCATTAGGCCTAGATCATCAAAGGAGAGCTAATCTCAGAACACCAGAGCTTCAGATTGTTTTTATGAGCCCTAATTGCTGAAAATGATGGGTCAGTTTCCAAAATAGCAGGCCAGTAATGTACCACTGTAGTAGTATTAAACTTAAATTTCATTGCAGACTTTGAGTCGGACGACTCATGGCTGCACAAAATGAGGGGTCAAAACACCGTCAACATGGGTCAATGACCCGGGCCTGCTGACAATCTGAAGCTCTGGAACACAGTTCTCAAGAAACAACTCTGTTACAACATCATATTCAGCAACACAGGGGTCTACAGGCAAAGCTTCGGTAAAGGTAAAGATGCGCCCCCCCTCCTCCATCCTCCATTTCTCGGTGGTTTCCGCTTTTTCAGTCTTGCCTTTCTTACTGCAGATTGAGTACTTCATCCTCTATCGTTTGCTATATTTAACACTAATTTTCATCCATTTACATAATTAAACACATGCATTCAATAAAAGTAGAACATACAGGCAAGACGGAAAAACGCAATGAACCAGGACTGTGACAAATGCTCCGCGGCTGCTGTGTGTACTGCACTACATAGGGGGGGGGGGGGGACTATTAGATAATGGCCTTTATCATGACTGCGATTAATTATTCAACAAAGATAATTAGCTGAAAATGTTAATAAAATACAGCTTAATGTTTGGAAAGAAAGGCAAGTGTGAAAATGCGTGGAGAGCTGAGAAATGTAGGGGGGGGGGGGGGGGGGGGGGACACATCTTGACCTTTACCAAAGCTTCTTTCCAAGAACTGTAAGGTGCAACATGTCGCAGTCAAAAGTGTAGCTCGTGCAAATCTGCAGCTTGCTACTATGAGAGTCTGTATTTGCGACAACCACAAATTTCACTCTTTCTTTACTTGAACCATTTACCTAACCCTAACCCTATCCCTAACCCTACAAAAAAGTGAAATTTGTGGTTCATGCTCAAATGTCGCAAATACAGACTCTCATAGTAGCGAGCTGCAGATTTGCACGAGCTACACTTTTGACTGCGACACAACAGAACCATCAAAACGATCATGGTGGTTGCTCTATGATACTCTATGAAAGAATTTGCCACACAAGACAGAATTGGCAAGGCTCTGGCTGTGCCCGATCTAAATTTTAATTTAAGTGTAAAACCGTCAAGAAAGAGAGCTCTACCGTCTACGCCTCTAGTAGATCTTCTTCTTCCCGTTGATCGGCCTCCTTCAATGCTTCATCAAGTTGAAGATTCTGCCGATGTTGGAGAAAAGAAAAAGAAAAACGATGGTCGTGCGCACAGCCAAGCCAAAGAAAATTAGAAACAAGTAATTCAATAAAATAGACATAAATGATTAGAAGAGGCGGCTTCAAGAGCTAGTTGCACAAAAACAGTAAACACAAAAACAGCCAATCTCAGAATCTGGCCCAAAGAGGGTGGTGGTAACTGGTGTTTTACGGAGGGTGCGGGGAGGGATGCAAATAAATAAAAAGAAGAAAAAAATCGGAAAGGTATATCAAATATATATATAAACAATCTTTCTTCTTGCTAAACTATTGTGCAAAATAAGCTGTCGACTAATCATCACATTACCTTCAGGTTAGCCTTTTCCTTTTTGTTATTTTCCAAGTTTTCCGCATAACTCTAGGCCTACAGAGTTAACTCCCTTTTGATGAGCTGACGTAACTTCCTGTCGCAGGCCCATGGGCCCAAAATAGATGCACAGATTTTCTGCATTTTGTTTTGGTCAGTTATCCTTCTTCTTCTTCTTCTTCGCTGTGCGTGGCCACAATCAACTCTTTGATTATTTTGCCAATTAACATAAACAATGCACCTAACCTAACATTAATGAACTCAAAAATCTTTTGGACGAAAACCCAAGGACTTAGGACCTAAGTAAGTTAGGTCAGGTCAGGTCAGATCTTCAGGGCAGCCAGGCCTCGCGGCCTCTTGATGTGGCCTATCTTTTGATTGTTTGTTATTGTGGTTTTGTTCATCAATCAGATTGGCATAGCTGTGGCGCTTTTTGAACTATCATTGTCGTCTTAATCATAATTGTATTTAAATACAATTTTGGGGTCACTATCTTATCTAGGAGGTTTTTAAAATGGTTAATGTTGGAAGCAAGTTTAGTTTGTGCAGGGAGATTGTTCCAGTGCTGGAAAACAAAACAAAACAAAACCAAATGTGAAAACAAAATGTAAAAGTTTTAATGAATAAACAAAGCCATTCCTAAAAAAAAATTAATAAATTACTTTTTGATTAGTTTTAGTTTAAGGAGACGCAGACGCAAGTTTAAGGAGACGCAAACCACTTTAAAGAAAACCCTCAAAAGTCA
>JAGGCT020002256.1:0-30319 GCA_017654935.2 Phymorhynchus buccinoides
CAGAAGAATACAAAAGTATTGGTAATATTTTAGTATCAAAATTTTTAAAGAACACATCATATGTCATTTCTTTATATTTATTAAAAACTTTAAACAGAAGAAATGCTGCTTTTTTGCCTTTGATTACTAAATGTTGTGTTCCTAATTTAGGACTAATTTTTGTTGTGAATGTGTAGCCAAGATAGCAATAGCTATTGACAACATCCAAACGATTTCCATCGAAATACCACTGCTCATGTTTAGCCATAGGACCACCTTTACGAAACACCATTATCTTTGTTTTATCTATGTTGACATTAAGCTTGATCCTGTCACAACAAAAATTTTAAAGATTAAGTTGATTCTGCAATCCAGAAGGTGTCGTTGACAGTAAGGCAATGTCATCCGCAAAAAGAAGAATAAACAATTCCACTATTCCTGGTAGTAGTTGAACTCCATGCTTTCCTTTATCTGAAACATGGTTAGCTAGTTGATTTATCAAAACTGAGAAGAGAGTAGGACTTAAAACACATCCTTGACGGACACCTGATGGGCAGTCAAAGAAGTTGGAATATTGATTATTAGCTCTAACACATGAAACAAGCGAATTATACATAGCCTTCACAGAACAAAATAATGTTCCTTTAATGCCTTCATGTTTTAAACAATCTAACAGCATATCATGCTGTATGGAATCGAACACTTTCCTGAAGTCTACGAACGCTACATACATCTTACGACCCCTTGTTGACAAACGTTTTTCAATTATGGCATGCAAGGTAAATATGTGATCTACAGTGGAGTGTTTTGGGCGGAAACCAGCTTGACTCTCTGATATTTTGTCGTTATCTTCTAGCCATCTGTACAACCTTGTATGGTAGTATAGCACTTAGAGATGATGCTCAGAAGAGAAATTCCACGATAGTTGTCTGGGTTTTGTAAATCTCCTTTTTTGTTTGTGGCTCAAGCCACAAACCTATAACTCACTTTGTCGGTCAGAAGATCCTAATCGTTCTGTCTGTTCCTGTCCGGTCCTGTCCGGTGGGGGGGGGGTCGGTCCAAAATTGTCGCACATTTTTGCAAAATTGTCGCACTTCAAATCGAGGCTACACTTCTGGCCGCTCTTTAAAATTATGTATTTTAAAAGCGTACAAAATAATAAACATATGTAATACAGACACTACAACAGACACGACGAGTATGCGGTGCTTCTTTTGATGAGTATAAGTAGGATACATAGTTTTTTTAAATGTTTTCCAAAAGATATAAAAAAAACTTACGAAATGGTGCAGAGATAACATTCTGGTTTACAGATTAAAATTATTGAAAAGCCAGGGGAGGTAACTCATGATTGGAGTGGTAAAAATAGACCGCGTGCCACAAACTATTGCGATTTTCGCGCTTGTTATGTAGCGGAATTATAATTGCTTTAGCCCATTCTGACGGATTTAACCCTTTCTTTAACAAAACATTAAATAATTTAACACAGTGAGAGAGAGAGAGGAGAAGAGAGAGATAGAGAGATGAGAGAGAGAGAGAGAGAGAGAGAGAGAGAGAGAGAGGAGAGAGAGAGAGATTTGCCTTGAAACAGAAACATTTTTGTTTGTTTGAGAGAGAGAGAGAGAGAGAGAGAGAGAGAGAGAGAGAGAGAGAGAGAGAGAGAGAGAGAGAGAGAGAGAGAACAGGAGAGAGAGAGAGAGAGAGAGAGAGAGAGAGAGATACAGAGAGAGAGAGAGAGAGAGAGTAGAGAGAGAGAGAGAGAGAGAGAGAGAGAGAGAGACTTCGAATGAAACTGAAACTCGAATGTTTATTGATGATAGGGTCCTCAATAGAGAGAGAGAGAGAGAGAGAGAGAGAGAGAGAGAGAGAGAGAGAGAGAGAGAGAGAGAGAGAGAGAGAGAGAGAGAGAGAGAGAGAGAAACTCGAAATCAAACTGAAACTCGAATGTTTATTGATGATAGGGTCCTCAATAGAGAGAGAGAGGGAGAGAGAGAGAGAGAGAGAGAGAGAGAGAGAGGGAGAGAGAGAGAGAGAGAGAGAGAGGGAGAGAGAGAGAGAGAGAGAGGGGGGGGGGCCAAGTAATAGACACCATAGTAACTCCTCGCATTACAATGACAACTCGCCGCCATTTTGCTATCTTCCCATCCAAATCAACCCCTTGAAGACCCACCCAAAATAATTTAACTACAAATGGTACTACATAAGCCTCTCCTGATTCAAGCATTTCTGCTGAAATTCCATCAAACCCACTGGCTTTTCCCTTACTTAAGACACTAATAGCTTTTCTAATTTCCTCCACACTTATTGATTTGTTCAAGTCATAATCATCTTCTTCTTCAACGGTTTCGTCTTTACTATTTTCACTCTCTATTCCTTCCATACTACCAATGTTGCCAAAAACGTGTTTAAAGTGATCAAACCACTCATCAATGCTGATATTAGTATTGTATGCTTGTGCTTTATTACCATAGCCAAGAGACTTCAGTTCTTTCCAACATTTTGCTGGTTCGGATAAGCTAGAAGCAAGTGACATTACCTTGTCACACAGTCACACACACGTACAGAGAGAGAGAGAAAGAGAGAGAGTAGAGAGAGAGAGAGTAGAGGAGAGAGAGAGAGAGAGATAGAGAGAGAGAGAGAGAGAGAGAGAGAGAGAGAGAGAGAGAGAGAGAGAGAGAGGAGAGAGAGAGAGAGATATAGAGAGGGGAGGATAGATAGAGAGAGAAGAGAGAGAGAGAGGAGAGAGGAGATCAGAGAGAGAGATAGGGAGAGAGAGGGGGGGGGAGAGAAGAGAGAGAGAGAGAGAGAGAGAGAGCTAGAGAGGAGAGAGAGAGCAGAGAGATGAGAGAGAGGAGAGAGAGAGATAGAGAGAGAGAGGAGATAAACACACACCTTAAAAACTTGAAAACTGAAACTTAAATATTTTAGGCAACGCCTAGTCTTCCAATCTGTCCTTGTATTGATACATATTATGCGAACATAGAACACAAACGTGGCAAGGCATACTATTACACATACAGATGTGAACATAAAGGTAGCATAAGAGAGAGAGAGAGAGAGAGAGAGAGAGAGAGAGAGAGAGAGAGAGAGAGAGAGAGAGAGAGAGAGAGAGAGAGAGAGAGAGAGATGACGCCTCTTTTCCTCATTGTTGGGCCGTTTGGGAAAGATTCGCCCCTGAATACATTCAGAGGCGTCTACTGGCATGCATGAACAGCAGAGGATTCATTACTAACATATTGAGAGGTTAGTGATTTTTGTTGTTGACATTTATTATAGATTTTTGTGGGCATGGACGTTTGTTTATATTGTCCGCCATTTTTGGAAAAATGCGAAAGCAAGTAGCACGGGTCTGTACATCGCTTTCTCGGCAAAGATTTATCGGTTCTTTCTGTGTAGATTGAGCACTCAGAATCTCTATAATAAACAAGCGCGGATTCGCAATCGTTTGTGGCGTGCGACAATTGAAAACGAAACATCATTTTAAAGAGCAGCCTCGATTTGAAGTGCGGTCTATTTTTACCACTGCAATAATTATATACACTGAGTCGCTTCCCTTGGCTTTTCAATAATTTTAATCTGTAAACCAGAATGTTATCTCTGCACCATTTCGTAACTTTTTATATCTTTTGGAAAACATTTAAAACTATTTATCCTACTTATACTCATCGAAAGAAGCACAGCATACTCGTCGTGTCTGTTGCAGTGTCTGTATTACGTATGTTTATTATTTTCTACGCTTTAAAATGACGATTCATGTGCTCTGTTCAGTATATAATTCTTTCCATACGTAAGAACTGTAGACATCATCGCTTTTTTTGTTTGTTTTTGTTTTGCTAACATGACTATCACTCTTTACTGTAAACAACACACCATGTTAACATATCTATCACTTTACTATAAACAAAACACCATGTTGACATGACTATCACTCTTTTTTCTCTTTTTTGAATTAATAACACAGTTTACTTTCTTTCATTATGAACACACATCACACTCATTGAACTAATAACACAGTTTACTTTCTTTCATTATTAACACACATCACACTCATTGAACTAATAACACAGTTTACTTTCTTTCATTATTAACACACATCACACTCATTGAACTAATAACACAGTTTACTTTCTTTCATTATTAACACACATCAGACTCATTGAACTAATAACACAGTTTACTTTCTTTCATTATTAACACACATCAGACTCATTGAACTAATAACACAGTTTACTTTCTTTCATTATTAACACACATCACACTCATTGAACTAATAACACAGTTTACTTTCTTTCATTATTAACACACATCAGACTCATTGAACTAATAACACTATGCTGATTAAAGAAATCACAAGAAATAAAAACAAACAACAACAATAATAATAAAGAAGAAAAACAGAATTTGTACAGAGACAACAGGATTCTCCTCTATAAGAGGTGAATGTAATAGTAATAATAATAATAATAATAATAATAAGATTGTCGTCAGCTTCTGGCAGCTAGGTTACCCCGACACCCAAACCCCCTCCCCCTCCCCACGGATCAGCTGGAACCACACCTTTCAGTCTTGACTAACGTATTCGCCTCTGCGGAATATTGAACATTTCACACCACACCCTTTCATACTTTTCTCACATCGTCCCCACCCCTTGTTATAATCTTTTTTTTTAAAAATTGCTGATTATCTGGCATTATCACCTGAAGAAATCAATGAAATGGGAAAGGATAAGGGGAAGAAAATGGAGATAGGGAGGATGGGAGAAGGAGAGTGAGAGATGAAAGCAAAGTTTGCGCTTTATTTCACGGCTGTTATTTTTCTTTTTTCTTTTTCTTTTTCCCCTTCATCATACATCAAACATTACTTTAATACAGCACACCACATATAGTTTCCTTCATCATACATCAAACATTACTTTAATACAGCACACCACATATAGTTTCCTTCATCATACATCAAACATTACTTTAATACAGCACACCACATATAGTTTCCTTCATCATACATCAAACATTACTTTAATACAGCACACCACATATAGTTTCCTTCATCATACATCAAACATTACTTTAATACAGCACACCACATATAGTTTCCTTCATCATACATCAAACATTACTTTAATACAGCACACCACATATAGTTTCCTTCATCATACATCAAACAATACTTTAATACAGCACACCACATATAGTTTCCTTCATCATACATCAAACACACCAGAGTGTCGAGAACCAGCAGCTGCACATGTGGCTTTAAACAGCTTTAAAAAAAAAACTTATTCTGCTCTAATATATTAAAACATTTTAGTTGTAAGCCTTTTTGTAAGAAGAAATATCATTTCAAGCATATAAAAAAATATCTGTATAAGTGGAATGATTGTTCAGTTACTCACATACTGCCACATATACAAATACACCCCCTCCTTCTACACACGCACACATTCAAGAACCCCAAGCATCCATCCAATCAACACATCATCGCTTATTGACAACAGGTGGCGGTACCATAGCCGATGAGGTTTAACCGAGGCGTGGTTACCGCTACACCTATCTGTATTGTTAAAAAATCGGGACTTTACTGGTGTTGCACTGCCTCCGGGCATTGCCTCCAGTATTGTTCCCACCATCTTTGTATTTACAAATGTCCCATATGTGTCTGTTCCAGACCGAGAGGACGTAAAACACCATTTTCGTTCGTAGAACTGTAGATATAACAACTGAAACGTTACTTTATGTCCAAGTATTTTTTTCTCCTTTAAAATATGTGCGACAGTTTTGCGAAATGTGCGACAATTTTGGACCGACCGACCGACAAAGTGAGTTATAGGTTTGTGGCTTGTGCCACAAACAAAAAAGGTTATCGTTATGGTTGTGGCGCACACGCATATTACGGTGACAGGGACTTACTTCACACCAGGACTTATTTCTCGTGATACTGGATCAGTCGCCTTTAATTTCATTAGTATATTATTCAAACATAGGTCTATACAGCTGCTTCAATCATTACACAATGTGACGGATTGAACCATATCTTAAGCGTTTCGTCTTTGCTTCGAAACGGTGGTGTCTTTTTGTGGAAAAAAGAAGGAATTGAAGAGTGATCTTTCCTTATTCGTACTCACTTTCTTTGCTGAGTTTGTCAGTCAAGCTGCGATTTGCCTCGGGTCAAGTCGTGCTCCGAGTAGAGCTGTTCTCTTGCATGTTGATGTAAGAATAGCTGCGTAAGCAGGTGAGCTTTAGTTTAGGTGTTCTAATAATGTTCTTTCTTTTGGTTTAAGGAATAAATTCATTCCGTTATTGGTTACAGGTTTGAAGGAGACTGTGTGAGAATAATTCTTGGTTTGGTTTGTCGAGGTCAAGTCGACGTAAAGTGGAGAAGATAAATAATTATGAATTTGCTTAGATTAATAATTGGAGCGTTGGATACGTTTCGACAGTATATTTATTAGAGGTTTATATGATTAACAGCTCCCAGGCTGGAGGCCGTTCCTGAGGAAGATGCCAGGACCAGGGCCCAGAGCTGTCTACCTGGTGGGTGCTCCCCGACACTGATAGTAGTAGTAGTAGTAGTAGTTAGGGACAGAACAAGCCGTGAGGCTTTTTAGGAGTCCCATCGTTTTAAACTTTGGCAGGTATTATATAGGTCAAGGTTTATACGGCAAACAAATTTTCCTATAAAATAAATTAATCAAAGCTTCTAAATATACTAATAAATTTTGGAAATTCATCAAGACGATTTTTGAAGATGTTAGTATTTGGTGCACATTTTAACTCAAAAGGTAATTCATTCCACTTGTTAGCAACTCTGTTACTGAAAACATTTTTTTCTAATATTAGTATTACACCTTTTGATAAATATCTTCCCATCAGAATTTCTTGTTAGATTATACTGTGGTGATTCAAAAAATGTATCCCATGACAAATCAATATGGCCATTAAATAATTTGTAAGTTTCAATAAGATGGTTGCGGGTGGAGCGGGTCAGCCGTCTCTTCGGATTAAGTGGATCGATGCTGATCAAGATCAACCCTACCGTGCTCCCTGACGCTGGATTCAGGTGGAGCGGGTCAGCCGTCTCTTCGGTTGAATTGGATCGACGCTGATCAAAGAAAAGAAAGCTAATTTTGGATTGTGACGTCAGCGGTGAAAACAAAACAACGCGCGGAGAAGAATTAAATTGTGTTTGTGGCGTCTGGGGAAAAAAGTAGTTTAGATTATTTAAACGTGCACAGTAGTTTTGTTTTGGTATGATTTGTGGCCAACGCGGGAAAAGTATTGTAGTTGGAACTTAAGTTTAGATTCATCTAAGTATTTGTCTTGTGTTTCTCATTCTGTGTTGAGTAAAAACTGTTGTGTGACCTGGAAGTTGGTTTGACATAAATGTTTTGTATGGATGTATGTGTGTAACAAACAAAGGGAGAATGAACATGCATGAGTGAGTCAGATACCCCAAACCCTCTTCCTGACACACAAAAACAATTGTCATCCACTTTAAAGGTAACGGGGATAATAATAAAAATAAACATAAATGATCTTTCTTGAGGCTTGGTAATCAGTTAATTGCATAGTTCATGGACTGGGAATTTCCGCAAAAAATACAATTTGCAACTGCAAAGACCGCGCAAGGAGTTTCGCGTATTTCATGTACTGCGCAACAACATAAAATTACACAAACGTTCTGAGAAGTACATGAATTGTGCAAGAACATGCACACAGATTTCGCGCAACACATAGGCCTACATACATAAATACATAGTCTGCATGCATGTATGTTTTTTAAGGGGAAAAAAGACTGAAAAAAGTCACAATTATTATGCTTGACAATTTATTCTTAGATAATACTCAGTCATGTTTTGTGACTATTTCAACAAAAAGAAGTATGAGAACAACACGAAACGAACACGTCTGCACACGCTGAACAAAGTCTCCACACAGCGATGGTATATGAGTTTGTGCATGGCCTTTCCGTTCACTTGTGTTTCGTCTGCGCTTTAAACAACGCCCAGAACGTCTCCCTATACCGAGAGCCCATCACGAAATAAACGAAAAAGTTGAAGGTACAATTGGTCGTCTGAAGAACTGTGTTGATATAGATACACAGCAGAAACACATTATGATATCGTCGCCCTGCGTTCAAACCTGCAACAAACGCGCCAGTTGTGCGAAACATGACATCGGGCAGAAGACACATGATCAGTAATACTGAAGTGCCAACCAACATCTTAGTCAATGAGATTTCCTTGGCAGATGTATCTGCCGAAGAAGAAGACGACTCCGAGCGCCATTCCACGGCCTTTCTCAGTGTCCACACAGTCAGAGCGGTGGCGAGCACAACCACCACCAGCACACCGACAGGTATGAAAAAGCCGAAGACACCATCGCCAATGTAGTCAATAAGGGTCTTAAAACGCTGGTACACTTCGCTGGGATATATCACAAATAGCAGCTCGCCAGTGTCCGGAATGACGACGCAGCTAATGGTATATTTGAGAGTTTCTACAACGTGCAGTCCCACTATGATCACCGACGTGGACAGGATGATACCAGCCATGGCTCTCGTGCTGATCAAACTGTGGTATTTCAACGGGCGGAGGACGCAGTAACACCTCTCACAGGCAATGAAAGCGGAAAGGATCATGGACACGAACAAAAAACCTTGTAATACGAAGACATGATTCTTGGCCAAAAACTTCATCAAAGCGCAGCGCTCTTCAGGTCCAACAAGCAGTGAGTCTATCATGGGCAAACGGTTCAACGTTGTGACGATCAACACCACGGCGTCGGTCAAGGACAAGGAGAAAAGCAGGAGGTTCACACGAAACTTCACCCCCTGTTTCAAAAACACTAGCATGTTGATGACGTTAGCAGGGACCCCGATCAACAGCAACGCTATGCCTATGTACATATGGGCTTGTTGAGCGGATGATTCCACTTCTTTGGATATGACGTTATGAGGATTGTCCCAGGGCAGGAAGGGTAAAGACATATTGCGGGCATCAGTTTGGGCCTCATTGGACACTGGTGAAGGGGAAGTTGAGTGCAAAGCCATAGCTGTGATGTTGTTTTGTTAACTGCATAGAACAATCCAACGCGATGTCAACAAACACTAACAGTGAAACATGTTTTCTTTAAAAGAAAAAGTGGATGGATAACGGTTAATGAATCTAGACTAATCAAAAAGAACCAACAACTAAAAAAGTGACCAAAAAGGTTGCGAAAAGAAAAACACAAAAACGAAATTATTTTAAATAGATATTGGCCTGGCAAAAAAACAACAAAAAAACTAAAGAGATGTTCATATTTCTAAGTGAGGAAGACGTCCGTACTTCTTCGTGAGGAAGAACAATTCAAATTTCTATTAGGTACATGCAGAAGAAACAAGAAGGAATTAATATTGTTATAACCATTAGTTATGGAAACAAACGTTTATATGTTAAGTACAAAGAAAACACACATATAACTGAAACTGGTTTTTATAAAAAAGGCCCTAAGCAAAAATTCAGAACAAAATGTTCTATCTAAAGCGACATGATTGCCAACTTTAAACATATCATATACATGAATTCGTAAGATTGTTTAATAGTTGAAATTAGCTGTTGGAACTACTGCTGTCAAATAATTATGAGTTAATTAGACTCAGCCTTTACGATGAAAAATCGATGTTTACCCTCTCTTCTGTTTTGGGGCGAATCATTGACAGCAATTGCAATTGATCAGGCTTCTAACGAGCATGCCAATTAAATCAAATACACACACGCACATGCACGCACATGCACGCACACGCGCACACACACACACGATATACACAAAGTAAAGACAATTATTTCCATACAGACTAACATCAATAACAGAACGATGACAGACAGAGAGAGAGAGAAAGAGAGAGAGAGAGAGAGAGAGAGAGAGAGAGAGAGAGAGAGAGAGAGAGAGAGAGAGAGAGAGAGACAGAAAGAGAGAGAGAGGAACAGAAAGAGAGAGACAGGCAGGCAGACAAAGAGAGAATGTAACAGAGGAACAGAGAGAGGGCAAGAGACAAAGTCAGAGACTGACGCACAGAGATACACACAGAGAAAAATAAACAATATACTGTCATGCAAGCATCACACACACACGCACGCACACAGACAGACAGACAGACAGACACATACACACACACACACACACACACACACACGCCACTGACACACACACACACACACACACGAGGCTCGCCTCTGATTTCTGGAAGTCAGTCACTAACGACTCTCTCTCTCTCTCTCTCTCTCTCTCTCTCACACACACACACACACACACACACGCACGCACACACACACGCTTGTACGCGCGCGCGCACACACACACACGATTCAGCACAAGTCATATTAATTCAAAACGGGTTGAAAATTATTGATCAAGTAGTTTCAGGGGTATTTGGCGATAGAGGTGTCCTTGTTGTTTTCATCGAATCCTTTAGTATAGGATTTCGAGGTATAAAGTGAGATAACAGACTTGATCCCTGATGCACGGAGAGAATCATCCTGACAATTGTTATGTCAATCGGTTGAGTGGTCTGCAAATCACGATCACTTGGGATACGGCATTGTGCAAAATGGCGTTTACAGTGTTAAGTACTTGGAGAAAAAACCACCCAATCAATCACACAACTAATTTAATAATGTTTCCTTGTAAGCTGAGACTGATCTCCATTTCTCACCACATTTGTTTAAACATTCATTAATATAATTTTTTTAATTTAATATTGTTACCTTTTTAAGTTCTTCTTACTGGTTTTTTTGGGTGTGGATTGTCTATGAATTACATTAATATATAAAACATTTGGAAATTAAGATAGTGCTTCATTGCTCTGCTTAGCCGCCCGTCACTATTATTGTCTGTGCACTTTTGTTCTTTAACATAGGGCTTTATATACGTTTTCTTGTTGCCCTATCTAATGATCATTGTTAATTTTCATTTGCGACTTTACGCCTTGGCATGAGGCTGTGTCAGACCAGTTGACATAAGCTAGACCGCCAAGGCTATATCAAAATGTTATGCTCTGCATGGCTGTGCGGGGATTGTCTTAAAGCCATGACAAGCTCCTAGCATAACATCATCAGTCTAAAATCCTCCGAAGTCGGAGTGTGGCTGCCCACGTGGCGGGGTAATCAAAAACGGTAACACACGTAATGTTCTCCCTAGCTGGTGCATTCGTACCATAGTGTTCAAGTGCTTCGGCTGTTGGGATGATCCCTGGAGTCTTTAAGTCAGGGTAAGACAAACAAACAAAAAAACAAAAAAACAATTTGTGACTTTGAGAAATAAAATGCTATTTAAACCAACTAATTTAATAATCTAAAAATACATGAGTAAATTTTGACCAAATGACAACTTTGTTGTTGCCACTGTGCTTAACGTGAGCTAAGTGCATGGGCGCACGGGACCTCGGTTTATCGTCTCATCCGAAAGACTCCACTTTCAGACCGTTAAGGCCTAGTGCAGAGTGAGAGGAAAAATCCCCTGTACCCAGGTTGGAACTCGGGTTTACTTGACACAAGGCGAACGCGTTACCTCTGTGCCACTCTACACCACACTATTACTATCTTTTTGTTCCTGTTGGCTTTACACCAATTCTACTTAGTGTCAACAGGAGCTTCCTTCACGACCAATATCCATGGGCACATGATCCCTAAGTTTCCGGAAGATTCTGAACTCCTTGGTCTCACTGTGATTACCCCATGACTTCATACTACTATATTACTATATACTTAATTAGGCCTACTGTTTTTACACTAGTTCTACCAAAAAGTCTAAATGTCACAAAGAGTGATCCCCCGTAGGATACCGGGGGGGTCTTTTGTATAAATAGTTCCCCCACCTTCTGGACGTTCTGTGCTTGTAACGTCCTCTAAACTGTCACTCTCTTTGACTCTGCCTTTTCCTTTTGCTTGCTGTCATCTACTATCTTTCTGCCTTACCGGTCCATTCACCTGCCTTTTTCCCAAAAAGATTTCCTCCAGCCGAAGTTGGAATGCTGGGTCTAATTATTTCTTAGTTAGGCGCATAACGGCAGCATGATGCATCTGCGCTCATAATTGACAGGAAACTGTCTGAGCGATCGAAGAAGAAGAAACAAAGAGTGATTACTTCGCAACCAACCACCTTGCAAATGAAGCCAACTTTTTTCACTTCCCACCTGGAAGGTGAAAAGGTGGAAGGTGGGAAGTGTTAAGTATGGTACCAGAGGCAGTGAGTGAGTTCACAATGATCCCCACCTGTAGTGTAGGTGAAAGGGTGGGAGTAAAAAAAAACCGGCTTCAGTCAGCTGCGGACCGCAAACTCTTATTCAGGCTTTTTGCTACCACAACTACTTATACTTACTGTTTTTGCTACATCAGAATGTTGTTATGCTATGCATAGTCATGCAGGGATTGTCTTTAGCCATGACAAGCTCCTAGCACAACATCAAGTCTAAAAAAAACAACCGAAGACGGAGTGTGCCTGCCCACGTGGCGGGGTAATCAAAACCGGTCAAATACGTAATGTTCTCTATCCCTAGCTGGTGAATTTGTACCATAGTGTTCAAGCGCTTCGGCTGTTGGGGTGATCCCTGGAGTCCTTTTAGCTAGGATACGTCAACATCAACAACTAACATTACTAAGCAATATTCACAGTGTTCCTTCACGGCACCGATATCATGCCCACCTGCTTCCTCAGTCCCCTGAAGACGCGGAACTGTTTGGTCTCACTGGGGTCGGTGTATTGCTTTATATTACAACATCTCTCTCTCTCTCTCCCTCTCTCTGTCTCTCTCTCTGTGTTATAAATGTGCACATTTCTAAGTTGATGTAATGAATTTTAATGATAATTATTTGGTTGGTATAATTTTGTTTCACACGTTTGATTAATGTTCTTTCAGTTATGCCTTATCTCTGTCCTGTTGTTGCACCTAACCTGAATTTCTCTTTTGGAGATATCTTGCTATCACCACCAATATTACGTCTCTAATGATCTATTACCGATTTGACATGTATTCTACTCAGTGTACTAGCAGGGGAGGGAGGAGGGGCTTCATTCCTCGCCTTTTACGGAAGATGCCGAACTCTTTCGTCTCGCTTGCATCGTTCATAATACTACTAATTACTACTATTCCTAATGTATCATATGAAACGTCTGTATGTTGATCCTCAATAAAAAAGGACCAAATACTACCTGAATGTCTTGTGCTTCATGTGTCTACTATTCCTAAGACTTTAAAAACCCACCTGATTCCACACCAGTTCTACTCACAGTATCAGCAGAATATCCACGGCAATTTGGTCCTCAGTTCCGGGTTCTGAACTCCTTGGTCTTCTTCTTCTTCTTCTTTGTTCGCTCAGTTTCTTATCAATTATGAGCGCAGATGCGTCATGCTGCCGTTATGCGCCTAACTAACAAATAGGCACAGTAGGTCCGACTTCGGCTGGAGGAAATCTTTTTGAAAGTGTTTCATGAAAAAAGGCAGGAGAATGGACCGGTAAGGCAGAATGATAGTACATGACAGTAAGCAAAGGGAAAAGGCAGAATCAAAGAGAGTGACAGATTAGAGGAAGTTACAAGCACAGAACTTCCAGAAGGTGGGGGAACTATTTATACAAAAGACCCTCCCCCGGTATCCCCATGGGGGGAATACTACTACTAATTACTACTATTCCTAAACAAAGCTGATTTCACACAGCATCAGCAGGGGCTTCGTTCACAACGCCAATATCCATGGCAACTTGGTCCTCACTTACGGGTTCTGAACTCCTTGGTCTGACTGAATATCTCTTGGGTTCATACTACTACTACTGTGACTACTACTACTACTACTACTACTACTACTACTACTACTGTATACTGTGGGGGTCTGTTTGCCTATGCCTTGATTTGTTTTCTTTATTATTATTTTTCTTCTCCCCGGATGCTATGTTATGATTGTTCGTGAGTGTCCATAGTGTGTATGTGAAGAAAAGGGAAGGTGGGTGGGGGGTTGAAAGACCGGCTGGATTATTTTGATTTCTACTTTAAAGGTAAAGGTAAAGGATGTGCCACCCCCCCCCCCCCCCCCCCCCCCCCCACCCCCCTGCATTTATCGGTTAATTCCATTTTTGCCTTTCTTACCAAACATAAAGCTGTATTTTATGAACCTTTTCAGCTAATTTTCTTTTTGGAATAATAACCCTAACCGACTACTACTACTGTATACATTCTTACTGTTTTTACACCAGTTGTACTCACCGTGTCCTCAGGCGCCTCCTTCACGGCCCCAACGTCCATGGCCACCTGGTCCCTCAGTTCCCGGAAGATCCTGAACTCCTTGGTCTCGCTGGGGTCCTCCAGAGCCTTGCAGTAGCGGTCGCTGAGGTCCTGCTTGGGCAGCTGCCGGATGAGCTGCAGGTCCCGGTACCGCTCCCCCGGGGTACCCACCCTGGGGACCTTGTGGTTGGGCAGCTGGTCCATGTACTCCTCGATCTGGGACAGAGTATTTCGGTGTCAATCGTAACGGTGAGAATCCTCGTATTAAAGACCCCGCACGTCACGTGTCAAAATCACGCTTTTCACGTGTTTTTCCCTCTTATAGCTAGTAAGGAATCTTAAGAAATCTTCCTAGCATAAGAGGGAATGTGACACGTGACGTAGGTTGGTGGTGGATGTTGTGTGGAATGAAAAAAACGGGTCTGTAGGATATGAGAGAGAGAGGGGAGAGGGAAGGGAGAGGGAGAGAGAGGGAGAGAGAGACAGAAGGGATGTGGGAGAGGGGAAGGATAGAGAGAGAAAGAGAGGGAGAGCGGGAGAGAGAGGGGGTATGGGGAGAGAACACTGCACACTTTATTTTTCAAGTTCTTACAATCTGAGAGGGGAAAGGAGAAGAGAGAGAGAGTGGTGAGGGAGAGATGGAGAAACAGGGGCGGGGAAGGGGAGAGGGAGAAAGAAAGAGAGGAACATTGAGTGGGTAAGTAAAACGAATGAGAAGAAGAAGAGCAAGGAGGAGTATAATATTATGATAGCGAGTAGTGAGTGAGTGCGCGCGTGCATGTGTGAAGAAGAAGAAGAAGAAGAAGAAGAGAGAGAGAGAGAGAGAGAGAGAGAGAGAGAGAGAGAGAGAGAGAGAGAGATGTGCAAACCGTAAATATCTGCGTGCGCACGTGTGTACATGCGTGCATGTGAGTGCGCGCGCGCGCTCCTTAGCGCACACGTATGCATTGGTCCCGAACAAAGCAAAATTCTTAGCCACTGCTTTTTATTTTAAAGGAAGTATTTGAAAGAACCCGGTCTGACACACACACTCCACCTGACTCACGAATTAACCCATCAACCAACCTTTTTTTCTCTCACTTAAAAATGAAAGAAAAGAACATGCACTCATGCCCTCTTCTGCAAAAGGGGACTACACGAGTTGCTTCCCTTTCTTGAAAAAAACCTATGTTGCTAGCAGTAGTTATGCAGAGCCCTTTTCATAATACCCCCTTCCCCCTCCTTCCGCGACTACTGACAAGCAACACCACCAATGTATTTATAAGTATATGTATGCAACAACGCTTGCAATCAATCGAGGGGGAAGGGGGGGCGGGTGCAAGAACACACACCATTCTATGAGTGTACAGTGGCACAGAGGTAACGCGTTCGCCTCGTGCACAGTAAACCAGAGTTCGAAGCTGGGGACAGGGGATTAATTCTCTCACTCTGCACTAGGCCTTATGGTCTGAACGTGGAGTATTTCGGATGAGACGATAAACCGAGGTCCCACTGTGCCCATGTACTTAGCACACGTTAAACACAGAGGCAACAAAAAAAGTTGTCATTTGGTCAAAATGTACACCCCACCGTTTCCTTCCTCATCAGTCACACAAAAAATCGCATGCAAACAACAATGGATGTTGCGCCTCTGGCTGCGATGCTCTCTCCAGGTGGGAGCAACCTGAATTTCACAGAGACGCCTCTGTGACTACAAAGTACTTAATACTACACAGCCAACAGGCGGATAAAGCTTCAATTTGTTGTATACGAGAAGGAAAAAAAAGTTATACACTGATCGCGCAAGGAATTTCTAAAACCAGTTCCATCAGCGACAATGCCCCACAATAACCAGTATCAAAACCAGTCCCATCAGCGACAATTCCCACAATAACCAGTTTCAAAACCAGTCCCATCAGCGACAATTCCCCACAATAACCAGTATCAAAACCAGTCCCATCAGCGACAATTCCCCCAACAACCAGTATCAAAACCAGTCCCATCAGCGACAATTCCCCCAACAACCAGTATCAAAACCAGTCCCATCAGCGACAATTCCCCACAATAACCAGTATCAAAACCAGTCCCATCAGCGACAATTCCCCCCAACAACCAGTGTCAAAACCAGTCCCATCAGCGACAATTCCCCCCACAGTATCAAAACCAGTCCCATCAGCGACAATTCCCCCACATTATCAAAACCAGTCCCATCAGCGACAATTCCCCACAACAGGTGTCAACAACCAGTCCCATCAGCGACAATTCCCCACAATAACCAGTATCAAAACCAGTCCCATCAGCGACAATTCCCCACAATAACCAGTATCAAAACCAGTCCCATCAGCGACAATTCCCCAATAACCGGTATCAAAACCAGTCCCATCAGCGACAATTCCCCACAATAACCAGTATCAAAACCAGTCCCATCAGCGACAATTCCCCAATTATCAAAACCAGTCCCATCAGCGACAATTCCCCACAATAACCAGTATCAAAACCAGTCCCATCAGCGACAATTCCCCACAATAACCATTATCAAAACCAGTCCCATCAGCGACAATTCCCCACAATAACCAGTATCAAAACCAGTCCCATCAGCGACAATTCCCCACAATAACCAGTATCAAAACCAGTCCCATCAGCGACAATTCCCCCAATAACCAGTATCAAAACCAGTCCCATCAGCGACAATTCCCCACAATAACCAGTATCAAAACCAGTCCCATCAGCGACAATTCCCCACAGTATCAAAACCAGTCCCATCAGCGACAATTCCCCACAATAACCAGTATCAAAACCAGTCCCATCAGCGACAATTCCCCACAACAACCAGTATCAAAACCAGTCCCATCAGCGACAATTCCCCACAATATCAAAACCAGTCCCATCAGCGACAATTCCCCCAACAATATCAAAACCAGTCCCATCAGCGACAATTCCCCCCACAATATCAAAACCAGTCCCATCAGCGACAATGCCCCCCAACAACCAGTGTCAAAACCAGTCCCATCAGCGACAATTCCCCACAATATCAAAACCAGTCCCATCAGCGACAATTCCCCACAATATCAAAACCAGTCCCATCAGCGACAATTCCCCACAATATCAAAACCAGTCCCATCAGCGACAATTCCCCACAATATAAAAACCAGTCCCATCAGCGACAATTCCCCACAATATCAAAACCAGTCCCATCAGCGACAATTCCCCACAATATGAAAACCAGTCCCATCAGCGACAATTCCCCACAATAACTAGTATCAAAAACAGTCCCAAGGAAAAAGAAAAAAAACCCCAGTGCAAACCACATAAACTCACAATATCGTTAAACCCATTTATTAGTTCTAGCAAAAATGTATCAGTCCCTGGGACTGACAGGGTCAGATCCCCCCCCCCCCCCCCCCCCCCCTCAGTATTTTGGATTAGCAGTCAGTATTAATGAGATGACTGTTATACATACTATTACATGTTCCCTCAGTGGGTGGCTGCCTCGTGCCCTCATCCGGGGAGCTGGATGACCCCGCCCCCCTTCCACGAGTCTCTCCCCGTGGGGATACCGGGGGGGTATTTCGTAAAAATAGTTCCCCCACCTTCTGGAAGTTCTGCGCTTGTAACTTCCTCTAATCTGCCACTCTATTTGACTCTGCCTTTTCCCTTTGCTTTCTATCATCTACTATCTTTCAGGGACGGTATTCACGTTGAGATAGCATGAGACTTAGCATGATGCTAACTTAGAAGCTCTTCCAATGTCCTATAGGATTTAATAGGACTTTTGGAAGAGCTTCTAAGTTAGCATCATGCTAAGTCTCATGCTATCTCGACATGAATACCGTCCCTGGCTTATTGGCCCATTTTCCTGCCTTTTCCCCAAAAAAATCTTCCAAATAATTTGTCTCCTTTGAGCTACTCCGAAATCGGAATGCGTCGGCTGTACGCAGCGGGGAGACCAGTGAAAACTGAAAACCGGACACATGCGTATCTTACCCATTATGACCATATGGCCTGGCAGAAGAAGATAATATGTTCAGAAATAGCGGTAGTGACCTATTTTTATGCATGCAGAACATTAATATGAAATAAACGTTAGGTATTAGGTACTTTATAGTCACAGAAGCATCTCTGTGAAATTCGGGTTGCTCCCACCTGGAGAGCGCGTCGCATCCAGAGGCGCGCCACCCATTTTTGTTTTTTGGCATGCGATTTTTTGTGTTACTGATGAGGAAGATAAGGGAGCGGGGGTAAATTTTGACCAAATGACTTTTTCGTTGCCACTGGGTTTAATGTGTGCTAAGTGCATGGGCACACGGGACCTCGGTTTATCGTCTCAGCCGGCCAAAGAAGTTCTACAACAACTTACAGTTTTCTCATAGGGTTTTATTTTCGCGTCACACAGACAACAAATGGATTTTCCTGTCAAATATTCTGTATTGCCCAGCTCTATCCCTACCATAAAGCAAACGGGACACACACGAAACGATATAGACAGATCGATAAGGGGAGGGAGAGAGGGAGAGAGAGAGAGAGAGAGAGAGAGAGATGGGGGAGGGGATCTAATTAGTTAATAGAATTGGTCAGATGTGAATCGATGAAATCGTAAGCCCAACACGTCGACGACATTGCCTCTCATCCCTTTTCACCCCCTCAATACATCGCCATTTTGTGTCTCCATAAAATTTTTTGCTAGCAACATGTTCACAATTCCTAACGTAACTGCATTGTTAGCATCCGCGGGGCTGTATGCAGGAAGAAAGTCTGCAGCTAGTCTCTAACTATTATTTTACAATAATAATAATAATAATGAGCATTTATATCCGTTTATTCTTAAACAAGCCCTAAGCGCTTACAATAATAAACAAATAAATGAATACGCCCTCCCCCCCAAAAAAAAAAAAAGCAGTAGAAAATAAGAATGTCAAAAATTGCTTCGCGCACGCGCGCACACACACACGCGCGCGCATAAACGCGGACACAAAAATCAAACACACACACCACACCAACTTGTAGCCTTGTTTCCTCTACTTTATTTTAAACCCCTAGATCCTTCCTGAGTGAACTGCGGAACAGAATCACGTCACATTTTATACAGTGGTATCATTACCACACAAAAAAGCGTAGGCTTCAACCGAGCAACTAAAACAGCCAATGTCTTGCTACCGTTCTCAGGGCTGCCTGTGTTGGTTTTGTTGTTCTCTCACTTTAAAGCAGGCTTAATCAAAATTGAAAGTACGAACAAAATGCCTGCCATTTCTGTTGTCCTGAAACAACATACAGTGTTGGTTTTGTTGTTCTCTCACTTTAAAGCAGGCTTCATCAAAATTGAAAGTACGAACAAAATGCCTGCCATTTCTGTTGTCCTGAAATAAAACATGGTCTCGACCCCTGCATACATGTCCTGCCTCCATGATTATGTGCCTACTTATCTTATAAGGCCTTTACAATTATGTGCTTACTTATCTTATAAGGCCTTTACAATTATGTGCTTACTTATCTTATAAGGCCTTTACAATTATGTGCTTACTTATCTTATAAGGCCTTTACAATTATGTGCTTGCTTTTTTATTTTTAAGGCCCTCACGATTATGTGCTTGCTTATTTTTAAGGCCTTCACAATTACGTGCTTGCTTATCTTTTTAAAGGTCCCAGACACATTATGTGTTCTCAGTATCTTAATACTTGTTCAGTTCTTAGGCTTAAGTGCTTGCTTTTTTTCTTCTTCTTCTTCTTCGATCGCTCAGACAGTTTCCTGTTTAAAAAAAAAGAGGCCTAAACAAAGTCCCGGACTAAAACGTGTTCTCCGGCCATGCATACCTGCCCAGGGTGGACTGACCAACCATCAATCAAAGGCTTGGGGTCAGTGTTAGTGGGGCGCAGGGCTGACGACACACATGGACCCTATAACATGACGTATCGCCACATCGATCGTTCGCCCCCCCCCCCGATCATTCTACTTTTCTCTCTCTCTCTCTCTCTCTCTCTCTCTCTCTCTCTCTCTCTCTCTCTCTCTCTCTTCTAGCTTGAGGAGCTAGAACACTTGTATAGGCCTGGCTGTCTGGGTCAGCATAACCAGACAGTGCTGCTTACATGATCCTACAAGTTCCATTCGTTCACGGAAAGGTACATCTTATTTTCTTCTCTTCTAGTTCTTCCAGTTGGGGATGTTTATCCTGCCCCGCGCTCACCGGTCTTCATTCAGACCATTAACAGCGCACAGGATGCGTGCTATGTGAATTCGTGTCATCCACCCCACCGGCACACACGGCCTACTCGTACCAAACAGTGGGATGGGCTTTAACGTGTGCGCAAGATCTTGTGCATGCGTTCGCAAACGGGGCCTCGGTTTTTGAAGTCTCATCCGAAGGACGTTTTCCCCAACGGACGTCAGGTACCCATTTACACCTGGGTGAAGTGAGGAAAATAGGAGTAAAGTGCCTTTCCTAAGGACACACCACTGTGAACCGAGCTGGGTTCGAACCCGCGCACTCGCAAACCTGACGGATTACGAGCTAGGGACTCGGACTCACCAACTGAGCCACAGCGATGGGTCCACTGAAAAGTGAACACGCTTTACATCCTAAAAGAGCAGTAGGGGAAAAAGATCCGCTCGAGAGCCTTCAAAGAAGTTTTCCATTATTGTTGTTTGGTTGGTAGCTTGTAGGAATACCTACACCAGACCTGTTTACTCTACTCTTTTTTTAAAAAGTAGTATTCTACTCAATTTGGACCTCTACTACTCTTCAAAACTGAAAATAATGCTCTTTAATTCTTGATTGCTACTCATTTTCAGTGAACATTGTTTGATAGTTTAATGAATAAAACTATACATTTTGCACCAAAACTACTCATTTGGCTTAAATAACATTTTTATTCCCTCAAAGTCACAAATGAAAATCAACAATGATCATTAGATAGGGCAACAAGAAAACTGACATAAAGCCCTATCTTAAAGAAAAAAGTGCATAGACAATAATAGTGACGGACGGCTAAGCAGAGTAATGAAGCGCTATCTTAATTTCCAAATATGTTTTATGTATTAATGTAATGCATAGACAATCGAAAAAACAAACAAAGAAACAGTAAGAAGAACATAAAAAGATAACAATATTAATTTAACAAAAAATTAAATTATATTAATGAATGTTTAAACAAATGTGGTCAGAAATGGAGATCAGTCTCAGCTTACAAGGAAACAAACTCTTATATGTCCGCAGAACAATATAAAATATAGAAACATGTCATTCCAGGAGCCGGGATGAGTAATAATATATTATGTGTGTGTAGCCGTGAGAGAGAGAGAGAGAGAGAGAGAGAGAGAGAGAGAGAGAGAGAGAGAGAGAGAGAGAGAAAGAGAGAGAGAGAGAGAGACAGACAGACGGGGGTGGGGGGGGGGGGGGGGGGGGGGGGGGGAGGGGGCAGGCCAGGAGAGCTATTGAAGAATGCACGTTAACTTTAGATTAACTACTCATTCAAACTACTCATTTCAGCTATCCAGACTACTCAGGGTTTGTGTAGGGGGTAAACAGGTCTGATACACCTTTGAAAGGACACTACAAACATCAACTGAAGTGTAAGGACCACCGGTACAACTCGCTCCATGTTCTACATTGGGCCAGGTTGAAGTCGATGTTAAGGTTTTTGTGGAAATGGGAGCTTATCCATACAAGTGGCTATTCCTCTAAGGCCGGGTTCACATTAGACGCGTAAGTTCCGTACGGAAAACCCTAAATAAGTGGAAGAAAGAAGGATAATAAAAGTTTACGCATATAGGGGAAATTCGGACACGTGCGCAAATCTTTTCCCTTCTTTGTTTCTTATTTATGGATTGCGCACGGGTTTCCGCACGGAATATCCGCTTATGTGTGTACACGGCCTAAAGCTTGATAGGAATTTATGCATAGTGCAGATGCCTAGCCAAGGGCACATTCCCATTCTTTAGGCCACGGTAACTTCAGGACAAGTGACGTTGAGGCAAGGATGCCCCCCCCCTCTCCCCCAAAGACCTACTAGTCCATCAAGGCTGCAGTACATAATATGTTGCCTCCTCTTTTGACGCCTTGCCACGTCCAGAAGCACTGTCTCATCGTCATGACCGCATCGTCGTCATCCCCAAGAAGACCTCATTGTCTTCATGAATACCGCCCATAAGGGTATCTGATCGATTGGACGCTAATCTCACCTTTCCTCCTCTGTTGCGAGCCTATAATGAAAGACTAGGCAGAAGGAAAGTATTTGAATTTATTTGAATGTTTCTGCTAACAATCCCTGGTCGTGCAGCTTTCGGCAAAGATGAAGTTTAAACACCCGCATAATCTTGCTAAGCAACTCAATGCGCTTTTCACTCACCATTCGTACAGACGTTTCTAACAGACTGGCTCACGTATCCTCACCATACATCTCTATGAAATGAATACATTAGAGAAAGCTTTCAATCTCAAAGTGTAGTTCTCTCAGTTTTATGAAGCTGACCCCAACCTGATCCTAACCCCACCCCTTTTTTGAGCAAGCACAATGCTGCTCCTTAGAGGACATTTCTATTGACAAAATGTGGTGGGAGGTGCTGCTGCAACTTTCACTCTCACTAAACTGTCTTTATTGTTGGCACCAAGCCCTACCATTACCATTAAAGAACAGTGATTGCAACGTGAGTGACCCGGGTTCGAATCCCGGCCTCGCCCTCTCTTTCTAGTTGGACTGCAAAAATCGAACTGAGCGTCGAGTGCGTCCTTCGGATGGGGACTTGAAGCTAGTCTGACCCATGCGCTTGCCTTTACGACACGTAAAAACAAAAATCCCACGGCAGTTAAAAGTCGGTAAGAGCAGGGAGAAATCCCGCTGCCTGGTGTGACAATGTATCACGCACAACCCCACTTTCTTTATCTACACCCCCTCTCTAAACCCCCCCCCCCCCCCTCCCCTTTCATTTTATTCGGGCCGCCACTTTAAGTACAATTCAACATCAAACAGATCGCCGATTCCGAAGCGATGTCTGTTTGATCACGGGTTTTTCCTCGGATGACCCCCACATTGGCGGTCTCCCTTTGTTCCCCGTATCTCCTTTCCCGATCACGAGAAGGAGGAATGTTACACGTGCCAGTGATGTAACCGGCTTGTGATCTTCTGTACTACTATGCATAATAGTATAACATCATCTTGTGACTTGTCGACTGCTATGAACCAATGACAGGCTCTCGGGTGTTTGAAATTGGAGGGGAAAATTTGAGGTGAGGAAAGTTAGCCTACACATACTCTCTCACAATACCTACAAAACCTGGCGAAGCAACAGTGCAGAATCAACCTCTCTCCCAGCCAGTCCTAATAGCCCAACTAGTGAGTATTATTGACGGCTGGTGATTGAGATTTGTTTTTTGTTAGATCCTATTTTTGATCTAGATCCTATGTTCAATGATGAATAAGGAGTAGATATGTTATTGAAAAGAAGTGGTAAACATTCTGTTCTAATTATGTGCACTGATTATTTGTGTGTGTGTTTTTGACTTTAACTCTTTTGGTACCAGAACCGGATTTTATGCCTACTAACCCTTTTGTATATTTTTAGTAGGAAGCCTGTGGGTTGCAATCTTGCACTTTATGATAACATTCCTTTCCAGGTGTTGGATGGAGAGTGATGTTGGCTTGATCATAGACTTTGATCTAGCCGGGTACTGAATAATATCAGTTGATTCCTGTACACCTTTTATGTTTTACTGATCTCAGTTTGTTAACTGAAATTCAGTTTATTTATTTACTAGTGCTATTGTACAAGGGCAGCCTTCTAGCCGGTTGGGATCCACTAATTCCCTGCCGACTGAAGCCCCTTGTCTCTAAGCCATAGAGATCTACATCCACCTTCTCCTGTGATTATCAGCAGGGCATCGTGGTCAGGACGATCATCCCGGACTCACAAGCACCAAGACGGGAACGCCGCGAAGACGCCCCACACCCCGAATCTGCGAGGAGACCACGCCTGAACCGTGCCATCCCGCGACGCCGTAACCGGAACGACTGGGAGCTACTCTCACCTGACGAGCAAGCCGAGTCAACCCAGCACTCGCCGATCCCTACGGAGGAACTTGACAACAGCTAAGTCCACAGGACCGCGCCAATCATTTGAACTTTCCTCCGGACAATGAAGATAATTAGTGACCCTTCCCGCTTGGGGCTAACCTTCTAGAAAGACAAAAGTCTTGTAAATCCTTTCGGATTTCATTGTTTTTCATTCATATTTTGTTTTGGCGCCATTGAGCTGCTTTATTATTATTGTTGCATAATCTTATGCAGATTTTGTGAGTAAATAAAATACAAGTGTCAAATAATTCTGAACCTTTTGGTCAGACTGATGAGAGTGGAAGTCTTGTAATTTCATGTAAAACCCTACTTCTCTCTGTCTGCCATTTAGAGCAAATCAACCACTTGTATTTCTTACAATCATACGAGCCAGAACCCGGGCACAGATATAAATTTATTAGATGAAAAGGGGCCGGGAAAGTTGCTCATCTCCCACACCCTAGAGAAGTGGGCTAAAGGCAAATTTTCTATTTGAAAATTTAACACACTAAAAGTCTTCCTTAGAGACTTAGCCTTTTAACCCATTACCTCGTCACACCTGGTATGACCAAATTGATAGCTAATTTCCCCAAGCCTGCACCCCCCCCCCCCCCCTCCTCACCCTGCCCCCCCCCAAAAAAAAAAAAGTGTAGGCGATTCGCCTGCGGCGAGGCTCTCTCCAGGGGAGAGCAGCCCGAAATACCCCCAAAATATCCTTTGGGAGAACAGGAAAAGAGGGGATCAATTAAACGCCAGCATCACTGTTATCCTGCTCGCCACGGGAACAAAACAGGAGCGTGCATTGAAGTAATCGCATCATCATCATCGTCATGAAGGCAACGATTTCCCAAATCCATCGCTCAAAGCGGGAAAAGGCTGACTCACATACGGCTAACCCGTGGATAAGAATTTGGGGCGTTTCAAAGAGAAAGAGGGGGAGGGGGAGGGTAGCAGTAGTGGTGGTAAAAGAAAGGTCTGGCACCACACGACAGAGAGAGAGAGAGAGAGAGAGAGAGAGAGAGAGAGAGAGAGAGAGAGAGAGAGAGATATGAAAACCTCATTTAACAAGCATAAAGATTTTAGGCGACGCCTATTCTTACAATCTGTCTTTGGATAAAAGAAAAACATTTAAATGGCAAGAAACGTGAAAAACAACAAATGAAAAGAAGGGGAAAAATCACTACAAGAAACGCATTTGAACACATAAATCAATCTCTCTCTCTCTCTCTCTCTCTCTCTCGATCCACTCTTTTCCTGTTCTCCCAAAGAGAGTGAGAGAGAGAGAGAGAGAGAGAGAGAGAGACAGGAGGGGAGAGGAGGGGAGAGGGGGGGGGGGGGGCAGAACTAAAAAAAGAAGCAGAGAGAAAGTTGAGAGAGAGAGATGCAAGGTATTGGTCGTGTCCCAGTTGGGAAACTGCTGGAACCGTTTTGGGAGAACAGGCTGGGGCTTAATCACATTTAGTGTGCCGGCAATTGGAAGGGCGTGGGTGGGGGGTGTTACTGGTACTGGTACTGGGGAAGGTGAGAAGGGTTGGCTAGAAGTGGGTAGGGGGAGAGAAATCCTTGTCGTGGGTTGCGAAGGAAAGTCATGCCCGCGTGTGTTACGTTTCCGACAATGACTGCCAGAGGGGGGCAGCTGCTATTCCGGCGGGCTGGGCTAAAGATAGGCTTATAGCGGAGATGCCTTGCCCAGGGCCCATCCCCACTCTCTTGGCGAAAGGAACATGAGGACAACAGCTTGAAACAGGGAAGGTCCCCAAAGGCCAACCAATCCCATTTGGCTGCAGCTCTAGAGCCGGCGCAAAAGCGCCCTAGTTTGAGAGCTTCCACGAAAGACGAAGCTGTACCAGAGAATGTGAACTTTTCTGGCCGTACCATGATATTCCAAAACTGCAGAAAATCATGTATTGTACAACAGCTCTCATTTACTGTTGGCCCCTACTACAGGCTAGTGTCAACCATTGGTCAACAAGCCCACGTATACAGAATCGGAAACTACAGGGCTGGACCGAGGACACATCCGCCGCTTGGCAACTAGGAATTTTGTTTCATGGGTTCCTTCAGGACTCACTCGGGAAAAGGTAAGAATTGGCTATAACACAACACACCTTTAAACAGCAAACAACCTGCTCACTGCTTTGCCCATCTATTGCCTACCTTTTTCCCCGGGAGAGGCTTAAAGACCCAGTGACGCACCACGATTAAGTCCCTTGGTTTTTTTCTGGGTAGCTGTGACCCACATAAAAATTTCCCCAACTTGAAATTGAGGCTGCTCTTTAAACTGATGTTTCGGTTTGAAATTGGGGCTATTTATATGGGAGTCAGACTTGGTCAAAACAAGATTTCTTTCCAGTTATAAGAGGGAAAACCCGTGATTTTGACACGTGATCTGGTGGATCTTTAAGGGTGATCATCTGAACCTCCGGTGTGTGTGTGGGAGAACTTGGAAAAACGCATAAAGACACTTGGTCTTGGAATAATAACCAACGCGTATCAGATCCTGTGCGAGTCTGCTCCTGTCGGGGAAAAAGGTCTTCTTGATGGGGAATACATACGCCAGGTCTCAAGTCACTCCATAAACCCACCTTAAAACGGCCACGAAATCGATAACTCGTCATCTACCTTTTTCCCGGGTGAGCCCCCAAGGGCGCCCATGTGAAGCCCTCTCGCGGGGTCTTCTCCTTGCTGGGGTTTACAGTGGGGCTTTAATTAAAACACCACATAAGACATTCTTTAAAACACCCCACAACACACCCACCCCAATACAAGTTTGCCCACCCCATACTACCCACCTTTTCTCGGGTGAGTCCTAATGGTACCCAGGTGAAGCTCTCTCGCAGGGTCTTCTCCTTGCTGGGGTGCACGGTAGGGTATTAAAATACACCCGAAAACATCAAACAACAATCTACCCACCTTTTCTCGGGTGAGCCCCGAGGGTACCCAGGTGAAGCCCTCTCGCAGGGTATTCTCTTTGCTGGGGTGCACGGTAGAATATTAACATCAAACAATAATCTACCCACCATTTCTCGGGTGAGACCCGAGGGTACCCAGGTGAAGCCCTCTCGCAGGGTCTTCTCTTTGCTGGGGTGCATGGCGGGGTATCAAAGTACACCAGAAAACATCAATCAATAATCTACCCACCTTTTCCCGGGTGAGCCCCGATGGTACCCAGGTGAAGCCCTCTCGCAGGGTCTTCTCCTTGCTGGGGTGCATGGCGGGGTCGTCCTGCCTCTTCCAGCCCAGGCGGTCCCGAACGTTGACGAAATTGTCGTTGTACACATCGTGCTCATCGCGGAGACACTTGCAGTGGGTGCAGTTATTTCTGAAAAACAACAACAACATCAAAAATACACAAAATAACCCCACAAATATAAAGGATAATGATAATATCAATGACCGTAGCGACAACGATACCGATGATGATAATGATGATGATGATGATGACGACGAAATTGTCATTTTCACATCGTGCTCATCACGGAGACACTTGCAGTGGGTGCAGTTATTTATGAAAAACAGATATATAACACGGATAATGTAGGTATTAATGACAATGATGATGGTTAAATTGTCATTTTCACATCGTGCTCAACGCGGAGACACTTGCAGTTGGTGCGGTTATTTCTGAGGAAATTTAAAAAAAAAATCTACACATAAAACAGATAGTGTTGGCAAAAAATAACAATGATGAATTTAAAATGTAACAGATACTAGGAGAGGGGTGGGGGGGTGGGGGTGACAAGGGGGGTGAGATAGGATGACAGGCAGATAAACAGATCTACTGACAGACAGAACGAGGGAGAAAGGGAGGAAGATGATGATGATAATGATGATGATGATGATGATGATGATGACTAAGTTATCGTTGTGCGCGTCGTGCTGACCACACAAACATTTGCAGTGGATGCAATCATTTCTTAAAAACACAGATATTAAGGATATTAATGACCATAGCCATGACGGATAACGTTAATGATGACGATGATGATGATGATGATGATGATGGTGATGATGATGATGATGATGGTGATGATGATGATGATGATGGTGATGATGATGATGGTGATGACTAAGTTATCGTTGTGCGCATCGTTCTAACCACACAATCATTTGCAGTGGATGCAATTATTTCTTAAAAACACATATATAGTAAGGATATTAATGACCATAACCATGACGATAACATTAATGATGATAATGATGGTGGATGGTGATGGTGATCATGATGATGATGATCACGATGATGATAATGATGGTGATGAAATTGTCTTTATACTCATCGTGCCCGTCACGCAGACGCTTGCAATTGGTACAGTTATTTCTGGAAAACCATAGACATAAAGGATAATGACAGCAATGCCCTGCGACAATGACGATGACGGAGATGATGACAATGACGATGATGATGCTAATGATTAACTTGTCGTCATACTCATCGTGCCCGTCGCTTAGACGCTCGCGATTTTTAGGAAACAGTCCAGAGATCGACAATGATGATGACGACGATGATGATGAAGATGATAATCAAGATGATAACGACGATGATGGTGATGATGATGATATGAGGATAGCGGTGATGATGATGATGATGACGCTGGTAGTGAATGGTGGCAATCAAAGACCATGGTTTTTTTTTCTTTTTTATCACGGTCCGTGCAGCAATACATAAAATAACCCTAAACACACAGAGATCATTGCGTGGCAGTACCATAGCCGCTGAGCTTTAACCGAGGCGTGGTTACAGCTACTCATATCTGTATTGTTAAAACTCGGGACTTTACTGGTGTTGCACTGCCTCCGGGCATTGCCTCCAGTATTGTTCCCACCATCTTTGTATTTACAATGTCCCATATGTGTCTGTTCCAGACCGAAAGGACGTAAAGCACAGTTTGTCCTTCCTACGAACACACAGAGACCATTCTAACACCAAGACACACGCACGCACGCGCGCGCGCACACACACATGCGCGCGCACGCACACATACACACACACCAGTCGGCTAAGTGTAAAACAATACTCAGCTAATCAAGAACAGGACAAGAACGGATTTGCAACACACTCAAGTGTGTGTGTGCGTGTGCGTGTGCGTGTGCGTGTGCGTGCGTGTGCGTGCGTGCGTGCGCGCGTGTGTGTGTGTGTGAGGGAGAGAGAGAGAGAGAGAGAGAGAGAGAGAGAGAGAGAGAGAGAGAGAGAGAGAGCGCTTTGGTCCAGCCAACTGAACCAATTGCTTAGGTAATCAAAGACATGGCACGAAAGATTAGCACCACCCTGTAATGAGCTTAATCACAATGGTGTGTGTTACACACACACACACACGCGCACATATACATACACATGCACACAGTCGTCACACACACGCACGCACACACACACGTACGCGTACACGCAAACACACACACACACAATCTCATTGAATGGTTTAGGACAGCACTGGTTCTCTCCCTTTCAGAGCCACAATGGGTTTTTTAAAGTACAGCGGAACCTCCCTTATAAGACCTCCCATTATAAGACTCCCTCCCACATAAGACCTACTTCCAGGGCTCCCAAGGACCCCCATTCGGGGGTCTATGAAGTACTAAAATTCTAAAAGACCCTCTAAAAGAATGTGCAGGGGGTCCCAGGGATGCACTAGACAAATTATTTTTAGCATTCGCAATGCCACTGGGACCCTCTATCCCGCCTCTAGGACCCACTATGCTGTAAGTGAAGGAGTCCCTGGGACCCCTTGTTTTGCGGGACGATTGGGAGCCCTCTACGTCTCTGAGACATTGCCCTTCTTTGTAAGTATCAAAATTACCTGTATTATATTAAGACCCCTCCCTTATAAGACCCCATTAGGGATGATTTTCGAAGGTCTTATAAGGGAGGTACCACTGTACTGATTAGGTACAACGTTTAGGTGGTTACCACCATTTCTCGCTGCCCCCACCCTTCTTTTATTTCCTTCTCAAACCGAAATGAAAATGGCCGATGTACTGGTGACCCTATTAGGTGTAACAAAGGGTAGCCTGTTTATACAGCGTGCATTCACACATGACTCACACTTCGTACCAAAGTCTAATGGTCA
>JAGGCT020002257.1:0-17500 GCA_017654935.2 Phymorhynchus buccinoides
CCGTCAGGGTCCACCTTTAAACTTCGAATGAAACAAGCATCTCAGTTTATGTAAAACTTCCATTATGTCTGGTTTTCCCATGAACTATTTCAATCATTTCAACAGGCGCAACTGATGACTAGACTTGGCGCAATTGACACAGGCGCAATTGAGCATAAGGGCAATTTAAATAGGTGCAATTGAGTCGCACCGCCCCCAATTGCTGCAACCCCACCCCCACCCTATACTAACTCCCTCCTCCCCTGTCTTTTGATCATCTCCCCCCACATGCATCACTGAACGTGATGGTTCATCGATTAGTTGCAGGTACTAAGGAGGCGTGATGCAAGACTGGGTGGGTGGGGGTGGGGTGTTACTATAAATAGAGTAGATGACGTAATAGCGTGTCTTTGTCCGTTGTGTCCAACTATGACCTACGGATAGCAAAAGGAAGCAACTGCTATTCCAGAAAACTAGAACTTAAAATTTGTTTCCAGTGCCTTGCCCAACACGCACCTCTAATCTGTGGGGCAAACTGCGAGGAGAATGTTCCAGACAACAGAATATAATAGCAAATACTATCAGCCTTCCTTATTCCCTTTGTGACACTGCATTCTGGTATTCTACATGTTGAAACATGGACTTTTCCAGACTACAGAATATAATAGCAAATACTATCAGCCTTCCTTATTCCCTTTGTGACACTGCATTCTGGTATTCTACACGTTGAAACATGGACTTTTCCAGACTACAGAATATAATAGAAAATACTATCAGCCTTCCTTATTCCCTTTGTGACACTGCATTCTGGTATTCTACACGTTGAAACATGGACTTTTCCAGACTACAGAATATAATAGAAAATACTATCAGCCTTCCTTATTCCCTTTGTGACACTACATTCTGGCATACACCGTGGCCGGTCATCAGCACAGTCTAGTTGCGATAGGCAACCCATATACCCCTTAAGCATCTTCATAATTTCAAATGCCTCAAATGGCCTTTTGGCCCAGAGGGCGTTAAATCTCTACTTTTCTCTCCCCATAAACCCCTCGACATTTTCGAGCCGGAGTTCAACACAGCCAACGTTGAAACATGGACAAAGAAACCATTTTCTCTGTCATTTGTTTTGGTTAAAAATCATTTTTGTTTCCTTCACTTCGATCTCTCCATCGCCTTTGTTCCAGACCCCTCTCTCTTTATGTTATCATTTGAAAACAATTCCAACTGAGCATGTAATGATGCAGATAACGTTTGCATTGCTATGCAGGTTGTCTTTTATAACACAGGTTTTGACGGAACGCCTTTTCCTGGGCTGGTCCTTTACTAATCCATCATTTAGCTGTGCATGTAGAAAACGATGCACCCCTCCCTACACACTCACTCTCTCTTTTTTTCTATGCCGAGGTGCTTATCTGCCCCATTTTCTCTCAATACACGCACGTGCGCGCGCGCGCACACACACACGCACAACGCACGCGCGCGTGCACGCAAACACAGACACACTTACCCTCACAATCTCTCTCTCTCTCTCTCTCTCTCTCTCTCTCTCTCTCTCTCTCTCTCTCTCTCTCTCTCTCTCTCTCTCTCTCTCACACACACACACACACACACACACACACACACACACACACTCTCTCTCTCTCTCTCTCTCTCTCACACACACAGAGACAGACACACACATACACATAGACACACACACAGACACAGACACACGTACACACACACACACACACACACACACACACACACACACACACACACACACGCGCGCGCGCCCACACATTATCTATCTCTCTCACACACACACACACACACACACACACACACACACACACACACACACACACACACACACACACACACTCTCTCTCTCTCTCTCTCTCTCTCACACACACACACACACACACACACACACACACACACACACACACACACACACTCTCTCTCTCTCTCTCTCTCTCTCTCTCACACACACACACACACACACACACACACATATATATATAGTCAGACGCACTCACAAAAACAAGCATGGTGGGCAAGAGTAGAGCAGTGTGCTTGGAGAAATGGAGGGGTGGGGGGGGGGGGGGGGGGCTGAGGGTCTAATATTCTGGGTCGTGTCCCTTAGCTGATGCAGATATTTATAGACTTCCCTGCATGCCGTTTATAGCCCGAATGGTCAAAAGAATAGACCTGTCAAAGCAGCGATGTTATATTCATAGCAAACAACGATCATCATTAAACGAACAATGAGAAAATCGATCGAAGATTCGCAATGCATCTGATGATTGCGGTGCACGCAGAGACACAGTTGGCGTTGTGATGGATAACGACTAACGAGGGTGTCTTCGAGTACGGCACAAAGTCCTCCGCAAAAAACGGTTGGCTTAAACGAATTATATTGAAAACCAATATAGCAGCAACATAAACAAATGCAAATGAGCACAACAAGCTTAACCCCTTGACTGCCACCAACGTATTACGTACTGACCTGATGACGTCATCAGATGAAGAGGAATAACCCCGATATGTTGGCTTTTTCTCTAACACAGTCATCCCCAGAGCATTTTGCCAGATTGGCTCTATCAGTTGTCTTTTTCGTGGCATGATTTGCTCAATGTTTTTTTCTTTAATTTTCTCTGGCAGTCAAGGGGTTACAGCTTATACAAGGCGCTCAAACACAGATACGTTACACACTATTGGCTGCCAAAAGTAATGACACTGGAACAGAACGTAATAATGAAATAGCAGCAAAAAGGGAACATTAAGAGAAATAATAAGTGAATCAGTGATGCTAGGGGTCTCGTGTTGCCCCATGTTCTGTTGATTGATTGATTGATTTCTTCTTCTTCTCGAACGAATGAATGAAATGCTGTTTAACATCCTCCGGTCTTGAACAGACACATATAGGACATTAGTAGATATAAAGATGGTGGGAACGATCCTGGAGGCAATGTCCCCAACACCAAGAAAGTCTCGAATTTGTAACAATACAGATGTAACTCATCTTCTCGAACGTCTCAGACGGACACCCCAGTATCTACTCTGAAGGCAGCAGTACGGTGCAGGGCGTTTCCTCTCACTTTGCACTAGACCTTATGGTCTGAATGTGGAGTCTTTCGGATGAGACGATAAACCGAGGTCCCGTGTGCCCATGCACTTAGCACACGTTAAACCCAGTGGGAACGAAAAAGTTGTCATTTGGTAAAACTTTACCTCCCCCCTTTCCTTCCTCATCAATCACACACAAAAAATCGCATGCAAACATTTTTTTAACAAATGGGGAGTGCGCCTCTGGCTGCGACGCGCTCTCCAGGTGGGAGCAACCCGAATTTCACTGAGACGCCTCTGTGACTATAAAGTACCTAATAATACATGACCAACAGGGTTGCTCCTCGAACTAATGGACTACCTCGTCAATAACTGGAAAACATGATTCCACTTCAAGCAAGTGCCCGATCAATGTCCTCCAACTTTTATGTGCTTCTGTGCGGGTGTGTGTGTGTGTGTGCGTGCGCGCGCGCGCGCGCGCGCGCGCGCGCGTGTGTGTGTGTGTGTGTGTGTGTGTGTGTGTGTGTGTGAGAGAGAGTGTGAGTGTGTGAGAGAGTGAGAGAGAGAGAGAGAGAGAGAGAGAGAGAGAGTGGACAACTTTAGACAAGGATAAAGAGAGAGAGAGAGAGAGAGAGAGAGAGAGAGAGAGAGAGAGAGAGAGAGAGAGAGAGAGAGAGAGAGAGAGAGAGAGAGAGAGAGAGAGAGAGAGAGAGAGAGAGAGAGAGAGACTGGAAAACTTTATTTGACAAGGAGAGAGAGAGAGAGAGAGAGAGAGAGAGAGAGAGAGAGAGAGAGAGAGAGAGAGAGAGAGAGAGAGAGAGGAGAGAGAGAGAGAGAGAGAGAGAGAGAGAGAAAGAGAGAGAGAGAGAGAGAAGAAGAGGGGGGAAGAGAGAAGAGAGAGAGAGTTTGATGAGCATGTGTGTAGTGAGTGCATGGAGGTACAATCAATGCGAAAGATGAGAAATTAAATTAAAGATTCATCCACGCGCGCGCCCGACGTACAAACGTCTGATACGTGTGCATTGTAAGAGAGAGAGGGGGTAGAGAGAAAGCGACGAGTAAGAGAAAAGAGGGACAGATGATGAGGATGGCTAAGAAAGAGCCGGAGAGAAGTAAGTAGGGACGGAGAGAGGGTGGAGGTGAGAGAGAGAGAGAGGGATGGGGGGACAGACAGATAGGGGGGGATGGGGGGGGAAGAGACGAAGAGACGGAGAGAGTTTGATGAGCATGTGTGTACGTGAGTGCATGTTTCCTGAAGAGGTACAATCAATGCGAAAAGATGTCGAAATAATAATAAATTAAAGATTCATCCACGCGCTTTACCTCCGCACGTACAAACGTCTGCATACGTGTGCATTGTAAGAGTGGGGAGTGGGGTAGAGAAGCATATGCAAAGCGACGCGGTAATGAAAAGAGGGACACGTATGATGAGGATGGCTAACAAAAGTAGCCACGACGGGAAGTAAGTAGGGACGGGACACACACAACACACACACATCACACATGGGGGTGAGGCCAAGTGGTTCATACCCCATTCGGGGGGGGGCCGGGGGGGGAGGGGGGGGACACAAACACCCTCACAGGGAGTGTGTGTGATGATGAGGACAGAACAACGATCCAAGCTGTCTATCCAGCCTGGGTCTGGGATAGCTCTGAACATAGATGCTATATTTAGTGTCCATGCTCTGAAACGAGTACAGTAAACTAGATCACCAGCCGCGAGGCAGTATTATCGGCTTCCCTCACGTGTGCAACGACCGCCTCTAAGCTGGTAACGAACCTTTATGATATGGTAACGAATGTTATGATATCACAATGTGAACACAGGCCTAAATGCTCGGCAGCATTTTCGGCTCCTGTGACCTTCATTTTCAAATCCGGACTAGACATTTTAGTACCTAAGCGCATTCAAAATGTGAGCGTCCTAGGTCTCTCCGTTCAAACGTTATCGCGCCAGAAGCTCGGCAGCATTTTCTGGCTCCAGTGACCTTGACCTTTGACTTTCATTTTTGAACTTGGCCTATATATTCTCAGTACCTATCCGCATGCAAAATTTGAGCGTCCTACGTCCCTCCGTTCAAACGTTATCGCGCCAGGAGCTCGGCAGCATTTTCGGCTCCAGTGACCTTGACCTTTGACTTTCATTTTTGAACTTGGCTTATATATTCTCAGTACCTATCCGCATGCAAAATGTGAGCGTCCTGGATCCCTCCGTTTAAACGTTATCGCGCCAGGAGCTCGGCAGCATTTTCAGCTCCAGTGACCTTGACCTTTGACCTTCATTTACAAATCTAGCCTAGATATTCTTAGTACCTATCCGCATGCACAATTTGAGCGTCCTAGGTCTCTCCGTTTAAACATTATCGCGCTAGGAGCTCGGCAGCATTTTCGGCTCCAGTGATCTTGACCTTTGACCTTCATTCCTGAACTTGCCCTAGAGATCCTTAGTACCTGTCTGCGCGCAAAGTATGAGCGTCCTACGTCCCTCCGTTCAAACGTTATCGTGGTAACATAGACAGCTAGCCACATAGGAACAGGCAGAAGTCACTGAAAACATTACCAGCTTCGTTCTCTTCGTTTCGCGGCTGGTAACGAGGGGTGGGGGTGGTGAAAATGGGAGGAGGAGGAGCGAACAACGATCATACCTGTCGAGGATGCTATATCGAGTTTGGGTCATTCCTGAAATAGGCGTAACATGGTTAAGTGGGGCGTGGTGGAGGGGGGTTGGGGGAGAAGGGAGGAACACGCTGAAGGGGGGTGGGAGTTGGGGGGGGGGGTGGTGATGATGATGCGGTCTAACAACGATCATAGCTGTTGAGATGGTTTATAGAGTACGGGTCATCCCTGAAATAGCTGCCCCCCCCCCCCCCCCCCCCCCCCCTCTTTATGTGAGTGCGTGTGTGTCTCTCTGTCTCTTTCTGCGCGTCCATGTCTCATACTCTCTGTCTCTTTTTCTCTCTCTAACTCTCACTCTGTTTCTGCTTCTGTCTCTGTCTCTCCTCTCTCTCTCTCTCTCTCTCTCTCTCTCTCTCTCTCTCTCTCTCTCTCTCTCTCTCTCTCTCTCTCACACACACACACACACACACATATTAAATAAAATGTTGAGTTGACTTTGACTTTGACTTTGACTTTGACACACACACACACGCACACACATACACACTGAGTGACTGACAGGGAGAGAGAGAGAGAGAGGGAGAGAGAGAGAGAGAGGGGGGTGGAAGATAGAGAGAGATAATTGAATTGAATGAATGTTATTTATAGAGGGGTAATAGAATAAGCAAACAATACATTCTTGTTTTTTCCCATCCAACCCTCTTAAAAAATTAAAAAGGAACAAACCAAGAAAAATAAAAAGCATGCAAAACACAGTCATACATATTAACATAATAACATTTAACCGAGAGAGAGAAAGAGACTGACAGACAGACACAGACAGACAGACAGACAGAGGACAGATACACAGACAGGTTACGTTCTATGCAACACGCCTTCTTACTGTAGAAGGGGTGTCATTTTACGCGAAACGCTGAGATCAACTACACCAACAGTGCATGGCCTGGGATAGGTGTTTACTCCCCCCCTCCGGGGATACATTTTCACCTGTGTTTTTTTGAAAGCCCATTATGTGGGAAGAATTATTTGATATGTTACCCTTTGTTGATGATGATGTTGTTTACGTCTGATGATGTTTACTCGAGAAAAACACTTGCATAAGGGACTTCAAGTAACCCTACCCCCTAAACCGTCACCGTCGGAGGGGGTACCATATTGTAACGCTTGAATCTTCTGAAATAACCCGGTTACAGCGGGGTAACATATACAGTATAATTTCAAAATGAATAATAATCTTTAAAAAATATACTCATAAAAAATCCCCGGGGAGGGGGGGGGCCTACTGCCAGGCCAAGGTCTACAATCATAAGAGCACTCCATCAATTCTAACAGCATGAGGGTGCAACACACACCAGAATGAAACGCACGCAATATTAACAAATCGCAACATGAAGCCTATTTGTAAGTTGTGCTAGGTGCGAGTTTCAAGATTGAAAGATCTAGACAGAATGCACATGTACAGGTAGTTTTGGTTTACAAATTGTTTGTTTTTTAAACTCTTGACGAAGAACGTGTGATACAATTTTATCGAAAGGCATTCTATTATGGGATATGGTGAAAGCGATCGCCGGATGCGCTGATCTCTATTATCTGCTTGTGAAGGTTTGATTTTCTTAAACGGATGGGTATTCTTACACCTTTTTTAGACCATGTTAAACAGATAGGAATATGGTCAATTCACACACATACAAACCACACACACACATACAGGGCAAAGATGCGCTTTAGACACCCCCGTCGTGTTTTATGGCTTTCAATCTCAAAGCCGTGTGGTTCTTTCAGTTTTATAAAACTAACCCCAACCTGATCCTAACCCCATCCCTTTCCCGAGCGAAGCAGAATGCTGCTTCTTAGTGAAAATGATTCAATGAGAATGTGTGTGTGCGTGTGTGTGCGTGCGCGCGCGCGCGCGCGCGCGCGCGCGCGCGTGTGTGTGTGTGTGTGTGTGTGTGTGTGTGTGTGTGTGTGTGTGTGTGTATGTGTGTGTGTGTGTGTGTGTGTGTGTGTGTGTCTTAAACAGTAACTTTGCCATATAAAGACACAAACAGAGGATGTAGAGTGGTCTTCAGGAATATCGTCCATAAGATTCCCCGACCAATTGGACGCTAATCTCATCATCTCCGTGCAGAGTGGCACAGAGGTAACGCGTTCGCCTATGTCAAGTAAACCCGAGTTCGAACCTGGGTGCAGGGGATTTTTCCTCTCACTCTGCACCAGGCCTTACGGTCTGAACGTGGTCTTTCGGATGAGAAGATAAACCGAGGTCCCGTGTGTGTGCCCATGCACTTAGCACACGTTAAACCCAGTGGCAACGAAAAAGTAGTCATTTGGTCAAAAGTACCCCCCTCCCTCGTCAGTCACACAAAAATCGCATGCAATTATTTGTTTTAATGGGTGGCGCGCCTCTAGCTGCGACGCGCTCTTCAGGTGGGAGCAACCCGAATTTCACAGAGACACCTCTGTGACTATAAAGTACCTAATACCTAATACCTAACAGGCAGACAGAGAAACGCACAGACCCAAGTTCCGATTCCAAAACACCCACGTTCTTAAAGAGAGACCTGGGATTAAAAGCAGTTCTGTTGGATCACGAGTCTTAATAATATATCTGTATTGTTAACATTTTCGGGACTTTAAACTGGTGTTGCACTGCCTCCAGGATCGTTCCCACCATCTTTATATCTACCTAATGTCCCATATGTGTTCTCGAGTCACATTATAAAGATAACAAACCATTGTTCTGTCTTGTACCTGTCTTAGCGTTTATCTGCAGTAATTATTAACCCTTTCACCGCCAACCATTTTTCAGCAAAACATTAGCATTAAATTTATCTGGGTAGAGAACAAAATTCATCTGCAGTTTGGGGATTCTTCAGTGACATAAATAACATAAAATAAGGTCTATCCTTACTTCCCAAAACTAAGACAATAGCAGACCTGTTTACCTCATACACAAGTCTTGAGTAGCCTGGATAGCTGAAATAAGTAGCTTTGATGCAAAATATGTAGTTTTATTCATTAAACCATCAAACAATTTTCACTGAAAATGAGTAGTAATCATACATTAAAGAGCATTATTTTCAATTTTGAAGAGTAGTAGACGTCCAAATCGAGTAAAATACTACTAAAAAAGAGTAGAGTAAACAGGTCTGCAATAGAGTCTTTGGATAATAGACCCCAATGTGATGCCTTTTAGTGCATAGGTGTTAAATCACTGTGTGCTAAAATGCGACTTTGGCGGTGAAAGGGTTAATTAGTGGGCTATTAGATCAGCCTGTTGCAGACCCCGCCTTTCCAACATGCATCTGCATCATCTCAGCCTTATTACACCTCCGCTCTATCACACCACAAAACACCGACTCCCCCCAACCCAGGGAAGCCTATTTTTGTCACCCCATACCAATATTCCCACATACCATTGGTGCCACATGCCATTAGACCCACATACCGCTGTTACCACAAAATGCGTGTGGGACTTAAGTTGTACCACTAGTACCACATACCGCTGTTCACACATTGTGGGACAAGCGGTATGTGGATCCTCTGATGTGCTGTACTATTACTGCGTGCAGGACTAGCGGAATACGGGAACAATGACTGAAAACCTAGCCTGGGCACGTGGGTATTCCCACATACTTTTCCCCCCACATGCAATAACTCACATACAACTAGTCCCACATACTGCTATTTCCACAAAATGTGGGACTATAAAGGCACGTGGGAACAAAGGCACGTGGTAACTATTGCGCCTTTCTATTCAAATTTATACCATCCTCCGAAGTCGGAGTGTGGTTGACCATATGGCGGGGTAATCCAAAACGGTCCCACACGTAATGTTCTCATCCCTAGCTGATGCATTTGCACTATAGTGTTCAAGTGCTTCGGCTTTTGGGATGACCCCTGGAGTCGTTAAGTCAGGGTACAACAACAACAACACATTCATATCAGAATTGTGGGAACAGCGGTATGTGGGACTAGTTGTACCGCTAGTCCCACATACCGCTATTCCAAAAATGGTGGTACCACTGATGTGTGGTACCATAGTCACAAAGAGTGATTTCTTCGCAGCACACCAACCTTGCAAAGAATGAAGCCAACTTTCTCACTTCCCATCTGGAAGGCGAAAAGGTGGAAGGTGGAAGGATTGTTAACTATGGTAACAGAAGGCAGTGAGTGAGTTCACAACATTCCCCACCTGTAGTGTAGGTGAAAGGGTGGGAGGTGGGAAGGATTGTTAAGTATGGTAACAGAAGGCAGTGAGTGAGTTCACAATAATCCCCACCTGTGGTGTAGGTGAAAGGGTGGGAGGTGGGAAGGATTGTTAAGTATGGTAACAGAAGGCAGTGAGTGAGTTCACAATAATCCCCACCTGTGGTGTAGGTGAAAGGGTGGGAGGTGGGAAGGATTGTTAAGTATGGTAACAGAAGGCAGTGAGTGAGTTCACAATAATCCCCACCTGTAGTGTAGGTGAAAGGGTGGGAGGTGGGAAGGATTGTTAAGTATGGTAACAGTAGGCAGTGAGTGAGTTCACAATAATCCCCACCTGTAGTGTAGGTGAAAGGGTGGAAGGTGGGAAGTGTTAAGTATGGTAACAGAGGCAGTGAGTGAGTTCACAATGATCCCCACCTGTAGTGTAGGTGAAAGGGTGGGAGGTGGGAAGGATTGTTAACTATGGTAACAGAGGCAGTGAGTGAGTTCACAATGATCCCCACCTGTAGTGTAGGTGAAAGGGTGGGAGGTGGGAAGGATTGTTAACTATGGTAACAGAAGGCAGTGAGTTCACTTCACAATGATCCCCACCTGTGGTGTAGGTGAAAGGGTGGGGGTAAAAGATCGGCTTCAGTTCTTCTTCTGCGTTCCCAGGCCAAAAGGCCATAATGGGCAAAGTACGTATGCGTCCGTTTTCAGTTTCTACTGGTCTCCCCGCTGCGCACAGCCAACACATTCCGGTTTCGGAGGAGCTCAAATGAGAAACGTTATTTGGAAGATTTGCTTTTTGGGGAAAGATAGTAGATGACAGTAAGCAAAGGAAAAAGGCAGAGTCAAAGAGAGGCAGTTTAGAGGAAGTTACAAGCACAGAACTTCCAGAAGGTGCGGGGACTATTTTTACGAAAGACCCCCGGTATCCCCACGGGGAAACCGGCTTCAGCCAGCTGCGGAGTAATCACTCTTTGGTGGTACCAACTGCATGTGGGATCAGTGGTATGTGGTAACAAAAGTATGCTTCACCACCCGTAACTTGTCTTCTATAACAACCCTGTAGTGCCATAATTAATTAATAATTACCGCCCTGCTTTGCTTCTGTTCCTTTGGGGGGAGGGGGGGGGGGTGTGACTCGGTGCGCGTGAATCGTGTTTTATGTCATCCCCACGCTGCAAAGCTGATTGGCTGGATGACTTGCACGTGGCAGAATAGTGGAGTCTTGATTAACATGTCCAACATTTTAAAAAATGAGATTTAAAACCCCCCACCAGATCACGTGTCAAAATCACGGGTTTCACGGGTTTTCCCTCTTATAGCTGGAAATAAATCTTGTTTTGACCATGTCTGACTGCCATATAAATGCCCCCAAATTCAAACCGAAATATCATTCAATTGTAATGTGGCGGTACCATAGCCGATGAGGTTTAACCGAGGCGTGGTTACCGCTACACCTATCTATATTGTTAAAAACTCGGGACTTTACTGGTGTTGCTCTGCCTCCGGGCATTGCAGCCAGTATTGTTCCCACCATCTTTGTCTTTACAAATGTCCCATATATATGTGTCTATGACCGAGAGGACGTAAAACATCATTTCCATCAACCGAAACATCATTTTAAAGAGCAGCCTCAATTTGAAGTTGGGGACGTTTGTATGTGGGTCACAGCTACGCAGAAAAAAACAAGGGACTTAATCGTGGTGCATCAGTGTGTCTTTAAAACCCTTTCAGCGTCAATGTCGACTTTTGTCACCACATTGGTTTTACACCCATGTCACTAGAGGGCATCAGGTCAGAGCCTGTTGTCTGGAGACCCTGTTTTCTTGATTTGGGGAGGTGGGGATGGGCCTGATGTTACATATGTCACAGAGGAATTCTCAATATTGTAGAGAATTTATTTTCTCTACCCAGTTAGGTTTAAGGGTATTTTTTGGCCGAAAAATGGCTGACGGTGAAAGGGAACTCTCTGTCTCTGTTATTGAGGACTGCATAAAAAAGCATAATTATTGTTGCTTAAACTATTATCAATGTTGAATAAAAGTTATTCATTCATTCTGTCTGGCCCAATTTGATCAACATGTAAAAACGACCATATTCATAATAAGTAAACCATCAAACTTCATTATTCTTGAACTGATCAATCATCCTTCTACTGCTCTTTGAGCCCCTCCCCCCCCCCCCTCTCTCTCTCTCTCTCTCTCTTTGAGTTTGCTTTGTAATTTATTTATTTATTTATTCACTTCATATGTCATTATTTTAGAGGACCTGATGAAAATAAGCTGTTATTTCGGCTTACTCAGTTTATCCTCATTAAAACATTTCGAGTTCTCTCTCTCTCCCTCTCTCTCCCCTCTCTGTCTCACCGATAAATGTATGCTAACCCTGAACGTTCATGCACATGCACGCATGTTTATATGTGAGCATCAACGATATTAACGGCACAAACACGTTAAACGTAGATTTAGAAACAGGGCGAGAGGGAGGACGGGTGGAGGGGCAGAGGAAGGGAGGGGGAAAAAAAAGATGGGGCGAGGTGGGGAAGAGCAGAAGAGAGGAAAACAGACTTGAGTCAAGACAGATTGAGCAATCAATATTTAGAAGTCTCCTTCACTTTGGCTTATTTCTGCTCGTGCACTATATTACTTTCAGAAACATTTGGCTCTCTGTTACCAGAAAGCTATTACTAGATCCCGTTAGGGGGGAAAGAAAAACAAGAACTTCTCTTTTCCCTGCGCATCCGCAGTATTTGACGCTTCTTTTCCACATATCATTCATCATAACGAACAGAAGCCAAGTAATAATACATAACACTGTTACCTGTAGAAATTAGACCCCTGCTTCCGAATAGAAAATAAATGAAGTTAAATTTGGAATACAGAAGAGAAACAAAACCCCAAAACACGCACGCCCTTCCTTTCAAACGCTTCTCCTCCTTCCAAAGAGGTAGTTGTGTTAATAAAAACGCTCGCATAGAACGTTCTTTTTCCTCGTTTGCGCCTCTGTGTAACGAAAGTTGAAAGCAAACTGTTTTCCTATTTCCGGTGCTCTAATGATTGGGATCAATGTCACATTACTTTCGAATCAATAATAATTGAAACTGATTATAATAGCATTAAAATTAAAATAATATATTATTTTTTTGTGTTTTTGTTTTTGTTTGGATTTCTCAAACAACAAATTTAGTTTTTAATTTTAATGATATTTTGAAGTCAAGCAGCATTAAAAAAAAATATCGCATTCATGATTATAATAGCAGTGAAAAATAAACCCTCTGAAAACTATTGGAGAGATGATCGATCAGCTTGAGAGACCTGGTATTCTATTTGTAAACGATATTTTCAAGCGATATTATGGGATATTGTTTGCAGAAAAAAGAAACCTAGAAGAATATTTTCCTCCGAAGTCGAAGTGTGGCTGCCCACGTGGCCCGGCGGGGTAATAAAACAAAATCACACACATAATGTTCACATCCCTAGCTGGTGCATTTGTACCATAGTGTTCAAGTGGTTCGGCTGTTAGGATGATCCCTGGAGTCCTTTAGCCAGGGTACGACAACAACAACAACAAAAGAAGAATGTTTTGTAACGTTTTCAAATCTCATGCACGACCAACATGTTCTTCTTCTTCTTCGATCGCTCAGACAGTTTCCTGTCAAGTATGAGCGCAGATGCGTCATGCTGCCGTTATGCGCCTAACTAAGAAATAGTCCGACTTCGGCTGGAGGAAATCTTTTTGAAAGTTTCGTCAAGGGCAGGAGAATGGACCGGCAAGGCAGAAAGATAGTAGTTGACAGTTAGCAAAGGGAAAAGGCAGAGTCAAAGAGAGTGACAGATTAGAGGAAGCTACAAGCACAGAACTTCCAGAAGGTGTGGGAACTATTTATACAAAAGACCCCCCGGTATCCCCACGGGGGGACCAACATGTTCAAAACTAGGAGGTAGCATACCAAACGTGTTCTATCTTGTCTTACACTTAACCCCATCCACCAAACCACATTGTGGCTTGACATTCTTCACAGCCATTCTCCAGAAAGGAGGCTAGGATCAGCCCACGGTAATTGCCATGAAACTGAAAGAGCTAGACTTTTAGATCGAGAATCGTAAACATGAAGCGATTTTAAGGTTATCTTCTTCTGGTTCTTCGTTCGCTCAGACAATTCCCTGTCAATTATGAGCGCAGATGCGTCATGCTGCCGTTATGCGCCTAACTAAGAAATAGTTAGGCCCAGCAAGTCCGACTTCGGCTGGAGGAAATGTTTTTCAAAGCGTTTCGTGAAAAAAGGCAGGAGACTGGACCGGTAAGGCAGAAAGATAGTAGATGACGGTAAGCAAAGGGAAAAGGCAGAGTCAAAGAGAGTGACTTTTTTGGGGTGAGTGTTCCAGAACGCTTTCATTACGCAACCTATGCAGGATTGGGTGGTTTCAAAGGAAAACACTCTGCTCGTCTATATCCCGAGAGGCGATGGAACGAACAGCAGCAGGTGAGGAGGACTGTCACGGGTGAAGGGAAAGGGGCACGGGATGAAATCCCCACTGGGCTTCTGGAAAAAGGGAACGCTCCAAGCGATCCATTAGAAAAACGAACCAGAAAGTACTAACACACTGCAAATGATCCATTAGAAAAACGAACCAGAAAGTACTAACACACTGCAAACGATCCATTAGAAAAACGAACCAGAAAGTACTAACACACTGCAAATGATCCATTAGAAAAACGAACCAGAAAGTACTAACACACTGCAAATGATCCATTAGAAAAACGAATCAGAAAGTACTAACACACTGCAAATGATCCATTTGAAAAACGAATCAGAAAGTACTAACACACTGCAAATGATCCATTAGAAAAACGAACCAGAAAGTACTAACACACTGCAAATGATCCATTAGAAAAACGAACCAGAAAGTACTAACACACTGCAAATGATCCATTAGAAAAACGAACCAGAAAGTACTAACACACTGCAAATGATCCATTAGAAAAACGAATCAGAAAGTACTAACACACTGCAAATGATCCATTAGAAAAACGAATCAGAAAGTACTAACACACTGCAAATGATCCATTAGAAAAACGAACCAGAAAGTACTAACACACTGCAAATGATCCATTAGAAAAACGAACCAGAAAGTACTAACATACTGCAAACGATCCATTAGAAAAACGAACCAGAAAGTACTAACACACTGGAAACGATCCATTAGAAAAACGAACCAGAAAGTACTAACACACTGGAAACGATCCATTAGAAAAACGAACCAGAAAGTACTAACACACTGCAAACGATCCATTAGAAAAACGAACCAGAAAGTACTAACACACTGCAAACGATCCATTAGAAAAACGAACCAGAAAGTACTAACACACTGCAAATGATCCATTAGAAAAACGAAGAGGAAAGTACTAACACACTGCAAATGATCCATTAGAAAAACGAAGAGGAAAGTACTAACACACTGCAGAAAATCCATTAAAAAAAACGAACCAGAAAGTACTAACACACTGCAAACGATCCATTATTACTAATATACCTTATATTTTTTCAACAGTCGTCATAATAATGTAATATTCGTGTTGATAGTGAGCACGCTATAAGCTCGAAGATTCTTGTTGCTCATTCCTTCGTTAATGTATTTATGTACATGTACTGTTGAACTTAATAAAAAATTTGTTTAAACCAAACGATCCATTAGAAGAAAAACGAAGAGGAAAGTACTAACACACTGCAGACGATCCATTACAAAAACGAAGAGGAAAGTACTAACACACTGCAAACGATCCATTAGAAAACAATTCGCGTGGGAAGGAGCAGAATTGGGGAATCTTTCAAGCTGTTTGTTTCTTTTTAAATTCGTATGCACATGGACATGGTTTATGCATGGATTATTCATATTGTAACTACTTATCCGCATGCAAAATTCGAGGGTCCTAGGACCCTAGGTTCAAACGCTATCGTAGTAACGTACACACACATACACATAGTCAGTCAGCCAGGAACAAACCAACAGTCAAACCCCACTGGAAACATTAATCAGATTTCGCTTCGCAACTGGTTAAACATAAACAAAAAACAAAAACAAAAACAAACCCCCGCAAGGCAGGTAGACAAGCAGACATGTCGAAAGAGACAAACTCGGTATCTGCCGTAAAATTCCGCTCGAACGACAAGTTCAACAACATTCCGCAGCTGAAAATGAACAGCACAGGCATGGACATCCTTCATGGAATTAAGGCAGGAGAGCAGAATTGACTAAATGAAAACGAAAACGAAACTTTATGTAACCAGGGAAACATGAGATAAGCAATACAATGCTTTTTTTCCACCCAGCCCTGGGGTAAATAGAACATTCAATAACAAAGTTAACTAACGCATGCGCAAAAGTGAAAAGGCAAATGGGTTACACAAAAAAGAAAGAAACGGTTGAGGTAATGACAGGTGAGGTGGTGGAGGATGATAAGGAGGGGGAATAAGGGGGAGGGGAGGGTATACTGAAGCATGTCACAACACACATCACAGTAATAATAGTAAACAAATAATAGTAGAAGAGGAAGAAGAAACAGAAAACAAAATTGCATTTGATCTTAAAGATTCGGAAATAGAATATTTTGATATGCCTTTTTGAAAGAATTCATGCCAGCTATTTGTTTTAAATTAGATGGCAAAGAGTTCCACAGAGTTCCACCCGAGTAAGTTAAACTGGTTTAAAAAAGATCAGTGAGAGAGAGAGAGAGAGAGAGAGAGAGAGAGAGAGAGAGAGAGAGAGAGAGAGAGAGAGAGAGAGAGAGAGAGAGAGAGAGAGAGAGAGAGAGAGAGAGAGAGAGAGAGAGAGAGAGAGAGAGAGAGAGAGAGAGAGAGAGAGAGAGAGAGAGAGAGAGAGAGAGAGAGAGAGAGAGAGAGAGAGAGAGTTAGTTCGCATAGAGTATATAAGGAATGAATGCCCGCGAAATAGGCCCCAATGCCCAGTTCATGTTTTGGTAAAAGTGCAGATCCACCCCCCCTTCCTCCATTTCTTGGTTCTTTCAGTTATTTCAGTCTTGCCTTTCTTACAGCAGATTGAGCACTTCATCCTCTATCGTTTGCTATATTTCACGTTAATTGTCATCCATTTACATAATTTATAATATGCATTCATAGTAGAAGATAAAGGCAAGACGGAAAGAACGCTATGAACCAAGACTTTGACCAACACTCCGCGGGCCGCGGCTGTTGGGTGCATTGCACTACATATGGCCTTTATCATGACTGCGATTAATTATTCAACAAAGATAATTAGCTCAAAAGTTTGATCAGATACAGTTTAATGGTAAGAAAGGCAGGTGTGAACATGCTGGGAGAGCCGAGAAATGTAAGGGTGGTGGCACTTCCGCACCTTTACCCACTTTTTTTCTTTCAAAAATTCAATAATTCTTAAGCATCATAATTATTTTGTGTTGTGTTAATAAACAGGATTAAAACAATACCACATAAATATGTGTTACTTAACTAACTTAAGTTTTTGACAAGTCAGTTGTTGTTTTTTGGCTTACCCTGGCTAAAAGATTCCAGGGATCATCCCAACAGCTGAAACATTTGAACACTATGGTACAAGTGCATCAGCTATGGATGAGAACATTACGCGTGTGACCGCTTTTGATTACACCGCCACCATCG